>APFE030216144.1:25379-39376 GCA_000404065.3 Pinus taeda
CAGACGCACTTGGGTATACTTCTTAAAACTCAAGAGCGAAGTATTTAACACATTTTTGGCCTTCAAGGCCTTTGTTGAAAAACAATTTGGACATCAAATTCTTAAGTTAAGAACTGATAATGGTGGAGAATATGTTAAAAACACATTCATCAACTTTTGACTGAGAATGGAATTCAAATGCAACATACTGTTCCATATACTCCACAACAAAATGGTGTAGCTGAAAGGAAGAATCACACCTTAAAGAAAATGGCTAATTGTATGCTTCAATCTAAAGGACTTAGTCTTAATTATTGGGCAGAAGCAATTAACTGTGAAAATTACATAATAAATCACACTCCTACTAAAGTTTTAAAGAATATCACTCCAAAAGAAGCATGGACCTCAATTAAACCAGATGTGAATCACTTTCGTGTTTTTGGAAGTGAAGCATGGGCCCATATTCCAGATGAGAAACATAAAGCTTTAGAACCTAAGAGTGAAAAATGTATTTTGTTGGATATTCTAAAGATGTCAAAGGATATAGACTTATTCCATTTAAGTCCAAAAATGTTATCATTAGAAGAGATGTAAAGTTTGATGAAAATATATCGGCATACGAGCCTAGTTCAGTGAATGTGCCACCTCTCTCTATCTCTTCTACTTTTGAACATATTTCTTCTTCATATGATGAAAGTGAGGATGACAATCCCCCCCACCTTCTCAGGATCCTCCTTCAGCTCCTCCACTTCCAAAATGGGTCCGTGCTACTTGGGATGTAGCAGGTGATCTTGCTGGTGATCCTACAGATCAGCGCCGCACACGTTCTCAATTCGATAGAGCCTCTTCTTTACTAGCTCAAGCCTCAGCGAATTATGATCCTGACACCTTTGCAGAAGCTTCAGGCCATCCAGATTGGGACGCAACTATGAATGAAGAATATCGTTCATTATTGGAAAACGATACATGGGATCTTGTTCCTCTACCAAAGGGATGAAAACTTGTTAGATGCAAATGGGTTTACAGAACCAAGTATGGATCAGATGGGAAAGTTGATAAACATAAAGCTCGTCTTGTTGCTAAGGGTTTTTAACAAGTTGAAGGCATTGACTATACTGAAACATTCTCCCCTGTTGCCAAAATGAACTCTGTCCGCCTTGTTCTTTCCCTTGCTGCCTCTTTCAAATGGGAAGTCCATCAGATGGATGTTAAATCCACCTTCTTGCATGGGGACTTGCATGAAGAAATCTGTATGGAACAACCTATTGGATTTATACAAACAGACTCCAATCTTGTATGTCGGCTTAAGAAATCCCTTTATGGTCTCAAGCAAGCTCCCCGGGCTTGGTATGCCAAAATGGATAGCTTTCTTTTAGAATCTGGCTTTTCTAAGTGTTATTCTGACAATACTGTCTACACCAAGAAAGTGGGCAACTCTCTTATCATCCTTGTTCTTTATGTTGATGATCTTATTCTTACTGGTAGTGATCCCAACCTTATCAAACATGTGAAGTCCGACCTTAAAAAGAAATTTGAAATGACAGACTTAGGACACTTACACTATTTTCTCGGTCTTCAAGTCTTGCAATCCAAGGAAGGTATTTCCCTTTCCCAATCCAAGTATGCCTGTGATCTTCTATGCCATTTTCACATGGAAGACTGTAATCCAACTCCTTCTCTCTTTTAGTCTGGAGTCAAACTCTCAGTCACTTGTACTTCCCCTAAAGTTGATGCTACCTTATACCGTCAACTTGTAGGAAAACTTTTGTATCTAACCCATACTTGTCCTAACCTTTCCTTTGCTGTTGGCCTTGTTTCTCGGTTTATGCAAAACCCACGTGAAAGTCATTGGAAAGCAGCTAAAAGATGTCAAGAAAAAATTGAGGAGGCTTGGCTCAGGCCGTGGACTGTTTCCCTCTTTGAGGGTTTTAACCACGTCAAAAATACTTGTGTATTGATTTGTGATCTGTTTGTGAGCGGTGTCCTTTGGTGTTCTGCCTGAGGAACTTACCTTGTAAATTCCTACATTCATATGCATTTCGTACCAAAACCTCCGTATTCGTGCTCGGATGTTCCTCTGGATGATACTGTCTTGTGTTCTTCCATTCTGGAATCTACACTTGTTGTGAATGAGGTTCAAGCCATCGATGAAGTTGATGTTTCACAACCAACATGCACTGTGATTCATGAAGAGTATGACTGGGAGCTTGAGCATCAACACTCAGGGAAGGATTACTCCCTTATGTCCAAGCCTCCTCTATTTTTTCTTGACATCTTTGGTGAACCTTCCATCCATGATTTTGCGTGTGTATCTTCATCTATGGATGCACCCATTGTTGATCACTCGTAAGACACACCAAATGTCAGTCCATCATCTTGCAATGAAGAGGATGAGTTATTCATTGAAAATCCACTTGATCTTTCATCTGCCTTTTCCAGAAACATAGATGATGAATTTGTTCGCTTCTGATCTACCCCTTTGTTTGATTCATCAGATCATGAGGATGCCGATGAAATCATTGATTTTCCTGATTGTGGCTATCATGATCCATTTACTCCCATATTCGATCACGATAATGACTCTATCGCATTTGATTTTTCGAAGCCACCGGTTTGTGTTGATCTATCTGACGATGAAGTCAAAACCTCCTAGAATGTCGAGGCACTTTAGCTTGAGATGATGGCTATGTCGGGCCCTCGCTTTCTTGAGGTTGGTTTCACTTATGATCAAGAAATTGTTCAATCCCTTGAGGCTCCTCATAACTCATCTATATGCATAGAAGATCAATCTCACACACAGATCATGCTTCCTCCACTCGAACTGCACAATCCCATCACTCATGCATTGGAGGAATCTTACATTGCAAGCACACGTGCGCAATGAAAGTTGTCTTTGTTTCTTTTGTTTGATTGCATGTCACAGTCAGGAGTATGCATATGCTTCAAAGCTTCACGTAGTGTCGCACAACACCGTGACAAGTCCATGGACAACATGTAATGTACTTGCACTCAATTATGTCCTGTGGACATTTTTAAACATGAATTTTGTTTGTCTTCATTGTTATATCTTTCTTTTTTTTCCGGTCCACACAACTGAGCTGCTCGCAAACCAAGCCTTCACCGGCATGGGTCAACCAATGCGTTGGTGGCTGCATTGGAAATATCACTTCACGTGATCAGGCCCGTGCATCGTTAGCTTAGGAGTAGGAGTAGTATTTTCTTTAATTTTTTTTCTTACTTTATTTGCTTGTTTGTTTGCCTGCTTGTTTTCTTACTTTTCTTTTGCATTTGATTTTGCTTCTTCTTTGCTTTGGTTTGTTTGCTTGTTTTTTTCGTAGGTTAGTTTCACATGAAACCATGTATGACTCTTGGAACAAGATGGGTAAAGTACAAGAGGTCTTGTACTACTATCACTACTTGGTTATCTGTCATCCTGCCTCTATATGAAGAACTTGTTACTTTTAGTCCATGATACATCGAAGGAAAATACGTACTGTTTGAAGTGAACCTTGGTGAAAACTTGACGCTTGCGCGCTAACTAGTGTCACTTACTCCAGTTGGTTGTTTTTGGGTTAACCCTTGTCAACTCAGTCAAGTAGAGAAAGGTGAGGGGGAAAACCTTAAAAAGCACGTCAGAGGTATATAATAAACTACTTCTCTAAAGGAACAACCTCTCATGCTCTCAATAAGTCAGGATCCCTCTTCTGCCTTTGAAATGAATAAGTGCTATGCACAGTTATGAGAAAATAAGAAAAAATAAAAAGTGAAAACTTTCAAAAATGAAAAATTAATAAGGCAAAAGAAGAGAAAGGCTTCTTGCGCAAAGAGGTAATGCAAGTAACTCCGCCGGGGTATTGACTAGGCTCGCTGGCAGCGGAGCGATGCTTGTGTTCTTGCGTGACTCCATCGGGGTACTGTCTAGGCCTGTTGGCAATGGAGCAACACCAGAGATGAAACTATGACTTTGATGATTATATTTCTTGTGCACCAATATACCCCTCAATCCCAATCGAAACAACTGTGTTTCCTTGGCTTGGAATGTGTGTCAATCGACCAAGAGTTTGGCAGATGCTACATCTTACTATCAGGCTAGTGTGAAACCAATACGAACTAAGAACTGAACAATACTTTTGGAGGTGTTAGACTTGTTTTTCACGAACAATGTCCATTTAGAGAGTTGGATTTCTACCAGTGTGTCGCCAAGTGTTGTAGTGGCTATAACCACCCTCCAAAATTTTTCCTTAGCTTCGTTTTGGAGCCTCCTTACCAACCTTTCACAACAGCATGTCTTGCTTCGTCAAGTACACAATATTCAACAATTTTCTCATAGAAAGATAACCTGTCTATCAAAGCTTATTGCATTACCCTTACAAGTTGTTTCTCCAGACTTGGTCCAACTTTAGGCTGAGCAACTCCCTCAAGAAATTACGCAATTGTAGAGGGCAACCAAACTTCCCTCCATAAATTGTGCAATTATGTCTAGTAGCCCGTTGGGCTGTAGAATTGCATAAATCTGCCAGTTAAGCTTCATCCAGAAAATTGTGCAATTCCTCCTAGTAGTGCTGCTCAACCTAGGAATTGCGTAGTCCTGGGCAGTAGTCAGCTGCTCTACCCAGAAATTGCACAAATCTCCTAGGTAGCCAGCCTAGCTCCCTTCTAGAAATGTGCATTTTTTCCCAGTAGTTGAGCAGGCTCTTTCATGTGCAAGTGGTTTGACCGGTTCCACCTGGGACCAAAGAAATTCGACTTGCATGCATTGCTTTCTTTTTCCTAGAATAGAAAAAGGCAACATGACAAAATAATCCTTATATTTTAGGGAGCTATTTTTAGCATCTGGAGGTAACATGCAAAGATCGTTTTAGAATCTTTCCTCCAAGTGTTGCTTTTTCCTAGATTTGTGGCATGCACGTCATGTAGAAATTTCTCATTTCCCACCTCGGTTTTCGGTTTCACCTTATTTCTCCAAAATAGTTAAATTCCCTTTCCCATATCCATACATTCAACAACTGGAAAATAAATTTTGCTGAAAACACAAATTCTGGAAATATTACAGAATGCTGGAAAATGCGGAAATAAATATCAGCACATACAAACAGCCATTCAACACATTTAAACACAGTGATATTTGGTCAAGGTGACCCTGGAAAAACCCCCTACAACTCTTGGGGAAAATCAGTTCGAAAGCTCATTCTTATTTCTGAAAATGCTTTTTACAGTGAGAGATATATTCAACAAAAAAATCAGCAAGCAAACTTTTACAACTTATCTCGTTTTTCGTGCCTCACATCCAATTGGAAAAATTTGCAAACAACAAAACAAAACATCAATAAATGCTGTATGGCCTCCTCCATTTTTGTGCCCAAATTTCAGCCTTAAACGCTGATGTACAGACTGCCTAGAAAAGTGTGCAAGCTGCCATAGATGCTGCTGTACGGTTTTCTCGATTTTTGTGCAGAAAAATAATAGTACAACTGTACAGATTTGCCTAGAAATGCATGCCAAGGTACAACCACTTGCTGTATGGATTTCTGCTTCTTGATTTCTGTGCACTTGCTGTACAACCTCTCTAGAAAATCGTGCCCAATATTTGCCTTTCACTATGTGCTAACTCAGCTATACGGACTTGCTGAAATGCTGCCTTGGAATGTGTGCCAAGCTGCTACCTCCTTCTCCTCCCTGTCTAGAAATCTCCCTTGCTCTCTTGCTCTCCTTCTCTCAATCTGCTCATGAAAGAGTGAATGAACTTTTCCTCTTTTCCCTCCTTTAATCTAACCCTAAGTGACTTTTTGGGAATCCCTAAATCCAATGGCTAAAATAGATTGAGATCTAGGGCTGAGATTAAATGCTCATTTAAATCTCACTTTCTATTTTTTAATTCACCCCATTTTAATAAAGACCCACTTAGTCATTTATGTCCAAATTCACTTTTCCTTTCTAATTTTACATTGACTTTATTAAAGTCACTTTAAAATTAGACTTTAGTAACTTTATCACTTAAAGTCACTTTTAAATTATATTTGACTTCATAAAAATTATAAAGTCTCTTTAGAAGAGAAATTAAATTCTTTTGGACACTTTCCCCTAGGTCAAAGATCAAAGCCTTAGGGAACCACCTGTCCTCCGGTATCAAATTTCAACACTCCCTCTTACCGAGGAAGGTGTTCCTCACCACACCCATCTTGTCTCTGAAGTAGACATGCTTGTCCCATGGTAAGGCTTTGGTAAGAATATCTGCAACCTGCTCATCAGTGGGAATATACTCAAACTTCACAACTCCCTTCTGAACATAGTCTCTGATGAAATGATATTTGATCCCGATATGCTTTGACTTGTCATGAAATAATGGATTCTCCGTGAGTTTAATGCAACTCTGATTATCATAGTAAATCACTGAAGGTCTCAACGGCTGACCAAATAAGCCAAACAACATCTTGCGAAACCAGATGGCCTCACAACTAGCTAGGCTGGCTGCCATATACTCTGCTTCCGCTGAACTGAATGCTACTGACTGCTGCTTCCAGCTGAACCATGACACTACTGCTGAACCCAACCCAAAATAGCACCCTGAAGTGCTCTTCCTATCAGAAGCACAACCTGACCAATCATAATCAGTATAACCTGCCAATCTCACTCCATCCCCTTGCCTGTAGTCCAGACCATAATCCATTGTCCCCTGCAAGTACCGCAAAATGTGTTTTGCAGCCACCTAGTGAACCTTCCTAGGCTCACACATAAACTGACTCATCGTGTTGACTGTAAAACAAATATCTGGTCTAGTGTTGACCAAATACGTTAAGGAACCAATCAACTGCCTGTACAATGTGGGATCCATCAACTCGGAATCCGAGGCATGAAGCTTCTTCAAGTTGGTGATCATCGGTGTCGACATGGGTTTACAATCCTCCATGTGGAATCTGCTAAGGATGTCCACAATATACTTCCCCTGCCCCAGGAAGAAATGCCCCTCCTCCTGCCACACCTCCAAACCCAAAAAGTAATGCATCAAGTCGATGTCCTTCATCTCAAACTCCACCGCAAGATCTCTCTTGCAGTGCTCTATGAGTCTTTCTGCACCTATAATGACCAAGTCATCCACATACGTCACCAGAATGAAAGGCTCCTCACCTACAATATAGTAAAGGTTCGGATCTACCTCACTCTTTGTGAAACCCATCCCCTGCAAATATGCATCTATCTTGGAGTACCAAGCTCTGTGAGCTTGCTTTAGGCCATAAAGGGCCTTCTTCAGTCTGCACACATGGGACTCCTTCCCATGCACCTCAAAGCCTTGTGGCTACTCAATGTACACCTCCTCCTATATTAAGCCATTGAGAAATGCAGTATTCACATCCATCTGGTGGATCTTCCAACCCATCTCTGCTGCTATCGATATAATGGAGCGGATTGAAGTATATCGAGCCACGGGAGCGAAGGTCTCCTCATAATCAACTCCCTTTACCTGGGAGAACCCTATAGCCACAAACCTCACTTTGAATTTCTCAATGCTGCCATCTCCAGCATGCTTTACCTGGTAAATCCATCTGGAAGTAACCACGGATTTTCCCTCAGGCCTCGGCACCACCTCCCGAACATCATTCATCATGATAGAAGAATACTCCTCCTGCATGGCCTCTCTCCAGACCTCCTGGCTAGCTGCCTCCTCGTAGCTAGAAGGCTCAGAGTCAAGGATGTTGGTAGCCATTGCCATATAGCTACAAAATATCTCAGGTGGTCTACTCTCTCTGACCGGCTTCTTAGGCTCAACAACAAATGTGGCATCTCTCAAGGTGTCCTAAAGCCACTTGGGCTTCCTCTTCCCTGAGCATACTTCTCCCATTGGAGAATGAAACTGCTCCTCCTCATCACCATCAGGAGCCTGAACTCATGACTGCCTGTCTGCTGTCCTCCTGCCTGCACTTGAACCTGTAGAAGCTGAGATACCATGTGAACTGTCCATCAGTGGACTCCCTAGTGAACTGCTCTGTGGACTACTCTACATGCTGCCCGGAGCACCACCCCTTTGGCTCGGCGAGCCAGTACTCACTAACGGACCTGGCATCATCATAGATGTACCTCCAGATCCTCCTGATCCCTGCCCACTGGATCCCTGCGACTGACTCAACTGATGCTGAGGGTTTGGCTGATCCAGATACTCTAACTCCCGTGACCTCCTAAAGGCCCTGTCCTCCTCGAACTTCACATCCTGCTATTGTGGGATAAACTCCCCTAGGGTCTTGGGTGAATACCCTAACAGACTAAAGGTTATCTATGCAAAGAAACACACATTCCATGCAATCATAATGCTACTATAAGCAAACTCTACGATAGGGGGCGTACCTGAGGTCCTATGTTTGAGAAGTGCCTTCCAGGGTCCAAACCCTTCTTGGAGTTCCTTTGCTCCTTTGACCTGCAAAACAAACAATTCAAGAGAGTGTAGCAGTATATGGACTAAACGTCATAAAGAAACCAACTTCATATTATAAGGAAAGGTAGTTAGTTATGCAATTAAACAACCGATCACATATGAATCATAACATGAATATCATAACATGAAGAAGATCTATATCAGGAACAAAGACGTGTTTCTTTTATTATAGACAAATAAAGTACAAAAAATGAATAATTTCACCTGAGTCGTCCTTTCTCAGGCTCCAAGCGGAACCGTCTCCCGGATTCGTCCAGTCTCAAGCCTTTAACAAACTCCTTCCATGACTTACTCCATGATCTCTAAAATAGTATGAAATCATCAACACACATAAGGAAACAAGGGTTTCCTATAGAATGGGGGAAGTGCAGAAGGCACAAGGATCTTCAGACCTGGTCAGGGAAATCTCAGCATAGCAATATTTATTTCTCTTCTCTCCTCCCTTTGGCCTTCCCATAGAAGCATTTTTATACTTCTCCCAAAGTAGTTTTTTTGTTGGGAATTCATTGGGAACAGTTGGGCCACAGGCACTAACAGGTGATCAACAGGTAAAACCTATGATCTCTGCCCGAAATTAAGGAGATTTATTTTTTTTAAGTGTTTTTATACATATACACAGGTTGGGTATACACAGACCTGCATATATACGCGTTTGGCTCAGGGAAATGTCGCGTATAGGGAAAAAAACACTGTTTTTTTAAATTTGGGACCAAGTCTGGAAGGATGGGTTGCCCTAGGCCATGAATGGAGCATCACAAACCTCAAGAGTGAGATTTGGAGCTATAACATTTCTGACAACAACTTTCCTCTGTGCAGGAATGTAAATCCAAAAGGCCTTTGAGGTCTCACTGTAGCCCACAAAGATACCCTTCTCTACGGTGGGCTCTAGTTTGGTCCTCTTCTCCTTGGGTATGTAGGAGTATGTAATGCATCCAAAGATACGAAGATGACCAATATCAGACTTCTTCCCAGAAAAAGCCTCCTCCGGAGTCATGTGCCCCAAGGCACAACGCAGACTCCTGTTCTGCAAATAAACAGCTGTGTTGCAGGCCTTTGCCTACAAGAACAATGGCAACCCCTGAGCATGTAACATGGCTTTGACAGCCCCTCCGATGGATCTGTTCTTCCTCTCCATAACCCCATTCTGCTGGGGCTTGTAAGGAAAAATGAACTCCCTCCTAATGCCCGCCTCTATACAATAGTCAACAAAATCTCCAAGGGTGTACTCTCCCCCATTGTCTGACCTCAGGGACTTGATCTTCTGACCTGTCTGTGTCTCCACAAGAGCTCTAAACTCCTGAAACCACTTGAAGACCTCACTCTTGGTCTTCAAGAAATAAATCCAGGTCCTCCTAGAGTGATCATCAATGAATAAAACATAGTACTCATATCCACTCAAGGAAACATGAGACATTCGACCGCTCACATCGGAATGAATCAAATCAAGTATCCTAGTTGCTTTGCTGTCACTACTGGGAAAAGGGGATTTGGCAAAATTGCCCATCGCACATCCTCTGCAAGTATCAAAGTGATCAATACTAAAATCTGGCACACCTGTAGTGATCTCCCGCAAGGTCCTCAAGGCCCCATGATACATATGCCCCATCCTGCGTTGCCAAATCTAACACAGCTCAGAACTACTAGCTCTACTGTCAGTACTACTGCTCAATGCCAAAAGGGACTGAAAAGAAAACTTGTACACCTTTTCATGGCGTACACCTATCACTCTAGCTGAATTAGCTGGAGTGCCCCTGGGATACATCAACGCCTATCCTACCCTGAACAATACCTCATATCCTCTGTCCTCCAAAGCTGAGATGGATATGAGGTTGTTCCTCATCCCTGGCACATAAAGAACATCTGACACCTTCAAGGGAGGTTTGGATTCCCTCTGAAATGTCAGTGTCCCCACACCAACTGCTCTAATAACTCTATGATCACCGAGTACTACCTCCATATCAGTGCCACTCTCTGAAAGCTCTGAGAAGTACTCACGGACTCCAGTCATGTGACGTTAAGCCCCACTGTCCACATAACAGATACCTAAAGATGCTCTGCTAATCGAGGGAAAAGCATACTCCCTCTGAACCTGTGTGGTAGGTGATCCTGCACTAGAGGACTCACACGTATTGAACCCAAACTCCCGGTCAAAACGAACTGCAAAGTCCTCAACCTCTACTGAATCTGCCATGCTCTGGTTCTTCCCCTTCTTCTTCTTCTTCTCCGTACACACAATTGCATAGTGTCCCATCTTTTGACAATTCCAACACTTCACCTTGGAATAGTCCTTCTGTGTGTTACCCTGTTTACCTTTACCTTTTCCTTTGCCCCCACGATTGCTTGAGGAAGCCTGCTTCTTCCCTTTGCCTTTCTTGCCTCCTGCCAACAGTGCCACATCCTCATCCTGCTCAACTGGCTTGGCTGCCCCAAGCTGACCTTTCCTGATCTCTATATGAATGTAATCATCCCAAAACCTCTCCCATGTGGGAAGGGTCTCACGTGCACAAACCCCATTAGCAAAGTTCATCCATGAACGGGGGAGGCCATTCACTACAATCTGCACCAACTCAGTGGGTGGAATGTCCTCTCCAACTACTGCCAACTCATCTCTCACATTAGTAATCTTTGTGAGATATCCAGCTGCACTATCATTACCCATCTTAATGGTCTTCAACTTCTTCTTCAAGACCATTTTCCGGTTCTCATTGGTACTCTGGTAGAGATTGGACAATGTTGTCCACATCTCATGGGCATTTCTCTTTCCTCTCACATGAGGAATGCGATGGTCTTTGACTCCGTCTAGAATCAGCCTCTTACCCTTGTTGTTCTTTTTTATTATAATCAACCAACTGAGTAGCATCAGTAGGCACAACAACAGGGTTCTGTGTGGTATGAACCATAATGTCCCAGACTTCTCCCTCCTCAAAGATACTCTGCATTCTCTCCTTCCAAATGCTGTAATTGACATGCCCATCCAACCTATCCTCCACCCTCAATCCCAATGAACTCCTGCTGTCCTAAAACTAAAAAATAGCACTGCTGTAGTAAAGATAAAACTGCTGTTTGTGAAAAATCAGCTTGCTGGAATTTTCTGAGTGAAAAATCAGCAGGCTGTAATTTTCCTCCTTGCTATCCCAAACTGCACTTCAGCACTCAAGCTCTGATACCATGTAAAAATTTCTCATTTTCCACCCCGGTTTTGAGTTTTACCTTATTTCTCCAAAATAGTTAAATGCTTTCCCCATATCCATACATTCAACAACTGGAAAATAAATTTTGCTGAAAACACAAATTCTGGAAATTTTACAGAATGCTGGAAAATGCAGAGATATAAAAATCAGCACATATAAACAGCCATTCAACACATTTAAATACAATGATTTTTGGTCAAGGTGACCCTGGAAAAACCCCCTACAACTTTTGGGGAAAACCAGTTTGAAAGCTTCTTTTATTTCTGGAAAATGCTTTTTACAGTAAGAGAAATATTCAACAAAAATCAGCAAGCAAACTTTTACAAATTATCTCAGCCTTGTTGAAACTCCGCTGTACAGACTTGCTGAAACTCAGTCTTGTTGAAACTCCGCCCTGCTGAAACTCTGTTGTACAGACTTGCTAAAACTCAGCCTTGCTGAAACTCCGCTGTACAGACTTGCAGCCTCCTTCTCCTCACTGTCCAGAAATCTCCCTTGCTCTTCTTCTCTCAATCTGCTCATGAAAGAATTAATGACCTTTTGCCTCATTTTCCTCCTTTAATCTAATCCTAAGTGACTTTTGGGTATCCTCTAAATCCAATGGCTGAAATAGATTGAGATCTAGGGTTGAGATTAAATGCTCATTTAAATCTCACCTTTTATTTTTTAATTCACCCCACTTTAATAAAGACCCACTTAGTCATTTATTTCCAAAGTCACTTTTCCTTTTTAATTTTACATTGATTTTATTAAAGTCACTTTAAAATTAGACTTTAGTAACTTTATCACTTTTAAATTAGATTTGACTTTATAAAAATTATAAAGTCACATTAAGAGAAAATTAAATTCTTTTAGACACTTTTCCCTAGGCCAAATATCAAAGCGTTAGGGAACCACTTGTCTTCCGGTACCAAATTTCAACACTCCCTCTTACCGAGGAAGGTGTTCCTCACCACACCCATCATGTCTCTGAAGTAGACATGCTTGCCCCGTGGTAAGGCTTTGGTAAGAATATCTGCAACCTGCTCATCAATGGGAATGTACTCAAGCTTCACAGCTCCCTTCTGAACATAGTCTCTGATGAAATGATATTTGATCCCGATATGCTTTGACTTGTCATGGAATACTGGATTCTCCGTGAGTTTAATGCAACTCTGATTATCACAGTAAATCACTGAAGGTCTCAACGGCTGACCAAATAAGCCAAACAACATCTTGCGAAGCCAGATGGCCTCACAACTAGCTAGACTGGCTGCCATATACTCTGCTTCTGCTGAACCCAGTGCTACTGACTGCTGCTTCCGGCTGAACCATGACACTACAGCTGAACCCAAACCAAAACAACACCCTGAAGTGCTCTTCCTATCAGAAGCACAACCTGCCCAATCAGAATCAGTGTATCCTACCAATCTCACTCCATCTCCCTGCCTGTAGTCCAGACCATAATCCACTGTCCCCTGCAAGTACCGCAAAATGTGTTTTGCAGCCACCAGTGAACCTTCCTAGGCTCACACATAAACTGACTCATCGTGTTGACTGCAAAACAAATATCTGGTCTAGTGTTGACCAAATACATCAAGGAACCAATCAACTGCCTGTACAATGTGGGATCCACCAACTCGGAATCCGAAGCATGAAGCTTCTTCCAGTTGGTGATCATCGGTGTCGACATGGGTTTATAATCCTCCATGTGGAATTTGCCAAGGATGTCCACAATATACTTCCTTTGCCCCAGGAAGAAATGCCCCTCCTCCTGCCACACCTCCAAACCCAAAAAGTAATGCATTAAGCCGATGTCCTTCATCTCAAACTCCACCGCAAGATCTCTCTTGCAGTGCTCTATGAGTCTCTCTGCACCTGAAATGATCAAGTCATCCACATACAACACCAGAATGAGAGGCTTCTCACCTATCACAATCTAGTAAAGGTTTGGATCTGCCTCACTCTTTGTGAAACCCATCCCCTGCAAGTATGTATTTATCTTGGAGTACCAAGCTCTGGGAGCTTGCTTCAGGCCATAAAGGGCCTTCTTCAGTCTGCACACATGGGACTCTTTCCCATGCACCTCAAAGCCCTGTGGCTGCTCAATGTACACCTCCTGTATGAAGCCATTGAGAAATGCAGTCTTCACATCCATCTGGTTGGTCTTCCAACCCATCTCTGCTGCTATCGATATAGTGGAGCGGATCGAAGTATATCGAGCCACGGGAGCGAAGGTCTCCTCATAATCAAATCCCTCTACCTGGGAGAACCCTCTAGCCACAAACCTCGCTTTGAATTTCTCAATGCTGCCATCGACAACATGCTTTACCTTGTAAAGCCATTTGGAAGTAACCACGGATTTGCCCTCAGGCCTCGACACCACCTCCCAAACATCATTCTTCATGATAGAAGAATACTCC
>APFE030216155.1:0-10882 GCA_000404065.3 Pinus taeda
GGTAGTTTAGAAACAGTAAGTAAATATGCCATATAAAATAAAATTGTTACAATATCACTCTTGAAACTGCAACTCCCTAAGGCATAGTTATTGAAACTTCTGTTGAGCGTTCCTGTGGTAAGTCTTGTCATATGTGATTCACTTCTAACACCTCATATTTTGTAAAGTGACTTTGATCATTGATTTGATGGTTTTTATTCATATTGTTGGTCATTCATTGTGTCAGTTAGGGGGGATTGTCATTTTCATGCTTAATATTTCCATTTATAAGCTTGAAACCCTAACCTTGGCCTAGTCATCCTAACAAGTTGTTAGTGAAGAAATATTTTTAAACTTATATTAGAAGACATTGTTGAGAATCCTCCTATGGTGGACCAAAAACCCTAATGAGCTTTCACGATAACCCTAGCATGGTTAGCTCAAGATACCTTTCAGTCATTATCTAATATGCCTTCTTTAAAATGAGTTTTTAGGGTAGTAATACCAACCAGTAAAGATTAGTCAATAAAAAAATTTCATGCCATCATGTGCTCGTAATGAGAAGATTTGCCTCCATATTTATTAAGCAACCTATTTAAGGTTCATCATAATTAGAGTTTAGTTTAACATAAAAGGATTAATTGAGGGATAGTAGGTCCCATTACGAGACGATCTACCATGATCATGGGTCCTAACGAGAATGACATTTCCGCTACTGGTCACCAAGTCAGCGTAATGGATTTCAGTTGAAAATATGGAATACAAGAGGTCTCATCATGAACCAGCTTGTTCATTCTTGTTAGTTCTTGTGAATGACATTGTTGTTAGTTAGTTACCAAGCTAAGACATCGACCTTAAGTTAATTTCTAAACAAACGTAAATGTTTTTAAAGGACTCTGAATATATATTATATATATAATATTTATATATATATTATATATATATATATAATAATATATATAAATGTATGTAATGTATGTAATGTATGTATGTATGTATGATGTAGTATGTATGTATGTAATTATGTATGGTTGTATGTATGTATGTATGTATGTATGTATGTATGTATGTATGTATGTATGTATGTATGTATGTATGTATGTATGTATGTATGTATGTATGTATGTATGTATGTATGTATGTATGTATGTATGTATATAAATAGGACACATGCATTTCATTGGGTTAGAATACATCCTTGTCGAGGCTATAAGCACCTCCTGGTAGTAGTGGCCATGCCTGTGGTATTAAACTTAATTTTACACTATGATTTACTTGGTTGTTTTTGTCTTTCCCTAAACTCATTATCATATTTCTCTAAGAATGACTTTAAGATCCTTTCAATAATCTGCTTTGGAGTTCTATCTTTCAAAAGTATTAAGGTTTTGAAGGATGTGGTACCCTTAGAATGAGTGATTCACTTTTCCTGAACAAGAGAAGATTTAGCTATATGCTTGGATATTGGTAAAATGGCCACCCTAGGAAAATATCATTATGTCATCCTTCTTGTTCCCTATTTCCATCTATTTTTAAACACCATGGATTTCAAATTATGTCACTTTTAATTGTAATGAGGATATTGGAAAGTGAATACCTACTAACTTGGACTTCTCTTGAGATGCTTTATGATATTTTTTAATAGCTATCTATCTTATTCAGTGATAACACTATCCTTGCAGTAATAATATTGTTAGCATTCCTATGGTAACCTTGACATCCAATTTTCTTTTGGATCAATATTAGTGAATAAAGAATCAAGTTAAAAAACTGAGCCAACATGCATTCTCCTTTTAAAATAGCCATATCTAGTAGAGGAATTTTTGTTTACACAAAGTTGAAGTAATATCATTGTAAGTGCAAGGTCACCAATAGATGTTTCAATCTTATTTTTTTGCAAGGGAGCAACAGTATAACGGTTGATTCACTTACATGAGGACATGCAAGATAATCAACATGGGGGGATGCCACACATCTATTTTGTCTGGCTTTATACCATTTTTTGCTCTAAATCTCGCATTCTTTTGCTTAGTTTTTATGGTTACTATCGTTATTTTATGTATTCGTGGTATGATAAGGTAAATATTTACCATTTATCACATTTCCCTTGTTTCAACTAGATCTAACATTAAAATCATTCTTAATGATGGTTTGTGCATATGCAGGTCTAAAAATTGGTCAATTTTCCTTTATAGACATGTATTGCTAAATGCATAATGGTTGGCTTTGATCCTGCACTCTTAAAGATTCTTGCACCAAGGAGAAATTATGCACGATGTTCTTATGTGAATTCGTCATGTGGCATGTCGATTAAACTTATCAAAGATCAATTTGAATATCTGGTCAAGGTTAAATGCACTTTCCCTCATTGATGGTGATTCACTAAGCGTGGTTCAATTCCAGCACCAGTCTTCGGTTCTTGCCTACACCAATTTGGGGGTTCAACAACTTGGTGCATTTTTTAAGAAAACTGAAGACGATTTTTGTCCCAAACGATGTTTTAACACCTCCATGTGAGTCAAAATGTACCCAGGTCATACGTGTGAGTTTATAGAAGAAAATTGATAAATTAGTGCCAAAATTCACGTAGTTTTCAAATTGCTAACTTCCTACCTAATTTACGTGTAGATGAGGGAGAATCTCAAGCTTTCTGAGCATGTGGTTTTCTCTCAGTATAGGAAATTGAGTAAGACTTGGGCAATTTTCTAAAATTCACCATGGTTTGGGAGATTTGAACGGTTGTTTGGGGCCAATTCGTTAAAAATGCATAACTTTGAATAATTAAAAAAATGGAATGTTAAAGCAAAAATTCATTCTGTAACTTTCATAAAAATCCCATCCATGGCCTGTACTAGAGGGAATAAGTTATTTTAATTTCATATTGTTGGTTGGGGCTTGGAACACATGGCTACTGATGTAAAAGACTAATTAATCTTTAATACGAGAAATTCTAATGTCACGTTCTTCCTCCAAATTTGTTGTTTTCCATGATATTTTCATTCCATAATTTGATTTCATTTTAAGAGGGTGAGAGTTGGTTGGTTTGGGCCCAACCAACCTAGATCAAAATCCCTCCCCTTAGATTAGTAGTGTGTGTTTTGTTTATTTCAAACTAGTGTTGGTTTCTTTATGGTGCAGCTACATGCTTTATTTCTATACACTTTGAATCTTGTGTGTTAAGTTTAATTTTACGCTCTATTTTTCTTAAATATATGTTTTATGCTTTATCTCGTGGTTAGTTAACACTTATATCTAAAGGAGTACTGCCATAAGTGCATGAAATCCTTTTGATTCCTCACACAAACTTGGTTGTGTAAATTGGATCTCAAGGCATAATTGTATTTTGCATATATTTGGAGGTGACAAAGTTATGATGCAAGGTTATTTCTTCGATTTTGATATATCATAGATCTAAAAATATTTTAAACAATACAATGGTTCATTATTATTGTTGAATAAGAGCTCTTGAGTCATTGTCGGCTCAAGAGTTGAAAATATCTTGATTTCTTTTAGATCCTTTGTCTCCATATAAATGTAACAAACCTGTGAATTGGGTTGTGAACCTTAGAAGGGACAACCCCAGTGGTTGGATCTAAAGTGTGTTTATGAAATTAATCTTTGTTTTTTTTTTCAAACTGGGAAATCATTTCAGAACCTCCATTTGTACAACCTAAGCTTTGTGGTATTGTCGATTTGTATTGATATCATTTAGAGAAAGTATGCCTAGTGTTGAGAGTTGTTAATCGACCTAGTCATAAGCTTGTTCACTATTTTTTATTTATATGTCTTATATGTTTGGACAAAGAACTATAAGAATGCAAAGTATGCACTTGTGGTGTTAACAACTTTTAAGTGGAGGAAGGTTTGTTGAGAGAAGAATTTTGTGCTTTACCTAAATTTTTATTTACATTTTTTTTTTTATAGAGCATTGTTTTATATTCCATGGGTTGTAGGGTTTCTTCTTTCTAGTAGGTTTCTTTCCTTGAAAACAAAGTTTCCAAAATTCCTTGATTGAGTGCATTTTGAAGCTTGAAGGAACATTAAGGTAGACCGTGATTGTTTTATGTATGTATATAATAGATGTTTGCCCAATTATTTGTATTTGATTAGTATTCTAGGGATGAATTGAAGCTAAAATATTGTAGTTTTTTCTATTATATGCACACAAATAAATGATTATGATCCTTTTTCTTGTACTTAAAATTGAGTGAAAATAGAATTTAGTGTAGGAACTCAAATGGAGCTTTTATTTTGAGTGCAAAACCCTGTTTGGCATTGTAAGAGCTTTGATTGCTTAAAGTTTTCATTTGTGTTTTGTAGTTAACAATGCAGTAACAATAAAAAATTAACAAAAACAATTAAAAACAGATTTTTTGAAGTGCAGCTCCCTCCTCACCCACCCCCGCAGCCCAACAGGCCCTGGGGTGGCAGGGGTCGATTCCCGAAAACGACCCTAGTATAGGAACTCGAATGGAGCTTTTATTTTGAATGCAAAACCATGTTTGGCATTGTAAGAGCTTTGATTGCTTAAAGTTTTTATGCTTGTGTTTTGTAGTTAACAATGCAATAAAAATAAAAAATTAACAAAAACAATAAAAAACAATTTTTTTGGAGTGCAGCTCCCTCCTCGCCCACCCTTGCGGCCCAACGGGCCCTAGGGTGGCAGGGGTCGATTCCCGGAATCGGCCCCTGCCACCATAGGGCCTTTTTTTTTGGTTTTTTTTTTTCAAATTTTTATTTTTAATTTTTAATTTTTTTTTTTTTAAATGATTTATTTGATTGTTTTATTTTAATTTATTTTATATTTTTGTTTTAATGCTTAACTTTTTTTTAATGATTATTTATTTGTTTTTTTAATTTTTAGTTTTGTTTTTATTAAATTTTTAAATTATTTTTAATTTATATTTTAACTTCAATTTTTTTTTTAAAAATTTTTTTTTTTTTTCTCTTAATTATGTTTGGTCTTTTAAATATTTCTATTTATTTTTTGTTTTTAAAAATTTTTTTTGTTTTTAAATTTTTATTTTATGTGTTCAATTTTTTGATTTTTTTTTACATTTTTTATAGTTTTTTTGGGTATTTTTTTATTGTCGTTTATATTTGATTTTTTTTGTTGGTCATGTGTTTTAATGTTTTATTATTTTTATTATTATTTTTTTTTTAAATTTTATTTGCGTTTTTATTTTATTGTTTTTTTTTCAATATTTGAAAATTTTTTTCTTTGTATTATTTTTTGTTTTTTCTTTAATGTTTTTTATTTTTTTTTGAATATTTTGAAAATTTGTTTTCTTTTGTATTTTGTTGTTTTTTTTTTGAAATTGAATTTTGAATTTTTTATTATTATTTTTTGTTTTTTTGTTTTTTTTGTTTTTTTTATATATTTTTTATATTTGGTTTTTTTTGTCATGTTTTTTAATTTTATTTTTTATGTTTATTATCAACATGAAAATGACCAATATTAAAAAAAAATTCTACAGTTAACACATTAGAAAATTAAAAGTGTAAAAAATAAACCCTCTAAACAAAAATGGTTGATATTGCATTAGCACTTTTCAAAAAGATGTAAATCACTAGCAAAAAAAAATGTTCATACTAGATACATAAAAAAAAATTAAAGTGTAAAAAATAACCCCTCTAAAAAATTTAGTGTTGATGTCGCATCAACACTTTTCAAAATCAAGTGATTTTTTACTACCTCAAAAAAACGGGTACTAGGTAATTTTCTCGTTTGCTCGGTAACTATGTTAAAATTTAATGATATATAATGCATGTTAACAATATATATCATATATATATATAAAACATGTTGAAATGTGTCTACATAGACACAACACCTAAAAATTTATATTCTGAAACTCGAGGATGCTTGGTAGGATTATGTGAGCCCTCCTCTTGAGAAGAAGAGTGTCTATTTCCTTTTGTGGATACCTATGCTTGTTCAAGCGCTACAACAGACACATCAGTTGATCCTTGCTGACGTTATCAAATTTTCTTCTCATAATTTTCTCTCATAACAAAATTTTCTTATATTAGCTTGTTCAATAAATCCACATTCTTTTTATATTGTTGCTTGTGCTCAGTTTTTGTCCTTTCAAGATCTTCCTTTGTATATTTTAGTTAATATCTACATTTGGCTAATTCACTAGTGAGTTGTTGTACTTTATCCTCAGGATCTTTTTCCCTTGATTGTTGTTGATTTGCTGGTTGTTGTTGTTTTTCCCTCTCTAATTGTTGATGAGAGTTAGAAACATGGGATTTCAAATTTTGTATCTCCATGTCACATCCCAAATGCTATGATTTTCAGCTGTTCATGAGATCGATGTGTAGCTCTATAATTCCTTTTCCTCTATCAGCTACTGTCTACTTCAATGATTGAACAACTAGGGGTGAGACATACATATCACCTAGATAATTCATGGTTGAGAAAATGGTCTCTAAAAACTTCACTCATGATTTAAGATTGGATTTCTACAAGTCCTTTGGAGGCATTTGTTTTAATCCTCAATCTTGACTTGTACCTTTACCCTTACCCTTACCTTTATTCCCACTCTCAGTACAACCTTCTATAAAATGCCAATATTTTTCATCTTCAAGTTCTTTAATCTTTTGTTTTGCATGGGAAATTTCAAGGTATATCTCTCTCAATTTATTAGCTTTCCTATGACATGTTTTCTCCAACTTAGTCGTTCTTTTCTTGTATTCTTTAACCTATGATTCATTCTTTTGTTGGTCCTGATATTTAGATTTATTTACAATTTTGGCCTTTAAATATTCAATAATTATTATTTTTCATTCAATAACTTGACTAGTTTAACCTTAGAAGTTTTTGAAGTTCCTAATGGAGGTATATTGAGAACCTTTGGTCTTCTTCTCAACTCCTCTTCAAGTTCACTAATTTTGTCATCATATGCAACCTGGAATTTTCTGAACTTTGCATGTAGTTCTTCAATGTCCCTATACCTTCGTTGCTCATTCTAGTAACTCATTATGCAATTCATCAATAGTTTTAACCTTGGTGTTTATGTCTTTCACCGATTTTTGTGTTTTTTGCATAATTGTTGATTCCAACATTGCAATCTTCTTCATGCATTCAAAAATATCCTTCTCCTTTAGTTCGTACTTTTCCTTCCAGAGATATATAGAGGAAGAATCCTCCTTTGAACCTTGTTTGTAATGGATCATTCTATCATATACTGAGAAAACAAATTTGTTATCGAAACAATATGCTGGACTATCCACATTTAAACTTGGAGATGTAGATGTTGAATCACCCATAAAAGGAAATTATACTAAGGTGCCAATTTTTTAGGTCTTCTATCTATTATAGAAAAATCATCATTACATGTTTCTATATAATGGTCCATACCATCCTACTCCTCATATTCATGCATGGGCACATGTAAGTTTGATAGAACACCAATAATTATATCTTCAACATGGAAAATTGTATCAACAAAATTTTCCACACCTTCAATCAGAATTTCTTCAAGTTCTTCCTTAATGGTTTTCTTTGGTTTTTGTTTCCTAATGTAAGTTTTCAGAGGCCTTGTTTCAACACCAGGTTGATAAAAATCAATAGTATTTTGCATTGTTTCTGGGAAACTAAACTTAACCGTGTTAATTTTACTTTCTTGCGGGGCATAATGTAATTTTTTAGCCAACATATGTGGGACATCTATGGCCATGCCTTCAACTCAATGAATAACTAGCCTCATGCAATCACTAGAAATATCAATCTTGTGATGATTCATAATTGTCCTAAGGAAAACTTGAATCAAGTATTTGTATAGTCCTTGGGGAGCATCTTGCATTTTTAATCCATTCCTCAGAATAAATATTTTTTCCCACGTATTTTACTTGTCAATTCAATCTTTTCTAGCTTAGGGTTTTTCTTGGAGTTAAATATTTATCCCCTCTGCGTGGAATTTTCATTGCTCTTGCATCTAGATCATGATCCAAGTTAATCCTCTGCCAAAATATTTTGAATTCCATGGATTTAACATCATAATTTTCTATGGCCTCATCTATCTCATCATTTTTAAAATCGAACTGTCCAATTATAAATGTATAAACCTATACTCTTCTTAGGATATATAACATACCTCGTGGACAATTATTTGTATCTCTCCATGTATCAGAACACTCTTTGAATTTTTTGACTGTGAACTTCTCCTGGGAACCCTATGTGTCAAATTCTTGTGGTTAAGAGGACTCGTCGTTACTATTGAGGCCATTGTTGTCTAGGTTTAAGGCACACCAATTGAATGCAAAAATGCACACTATAGAGACCATGAGGAATGCATGTTGAATGCGAGAATGCACACTATATAAACCGTGAGTAATTCACATTGAATGCGAGAATACACGTTGAATAAACCATGACAAATGCACGTTGAATGAAAAAATGCATGTTGAATAAAATGTGAGGAATGCACGTGCAAATGAGATTTTTTTTTAACTTATTGCTTTATTTTTCTATAAATCACTTTTATGAAGAAAATAAACTTTTATTAAGTGAATAAAATTGTTTATAAGGTGCTTTATCTTTGCTCCTTTACTCCTATTTTTTCTCAGACATAGAATTAAAAATTCAAATTTAATATTTAGATATAAGATACAGTTATTAAAAATAACACTTCTAAAAATAGGGCTGCAAGATTTTTATCGCATGTAAGATGGCCATCATGTCATTCTCATGCGTATAATTGACCAAATTTCCATCAGTCAATTAGTTATTCATAAATGATAGTACATGTCATTTTTGCATTAAAATGGCACCCTAACCTTTTTATCGTAAATGTCCTAATTAGGTCATTTGAACTAATATTAAACTTAAAACCCTAAAAAATATGTTCAATATAGAAAAACCCTAAAAAACACCTTGCAAACCCTACTTGCTATCTCTTTATTTATCCCTTTGGCAACATTTAAACCTAATTACTACTAAAATAAGGTCATCCAACCTTATATTATAGGGTTTTAACCATGAAACTACAAGTTTCAACTATTAAAATTCAAGTTTGATTTTTCCTAGTCCATCACGTTGATCCAGATTGGATTATTATATTATTTTTCATCCATCTCGATGCATTCGAAGTGGAAAAGGTGGAGGAATCAACTCACAGGACCGTTTTTACTAGCGGGACCTAGTTTGGCAAAATAGGGCCTAAAACATTATAGAAGAATTTTGAGGCATCAAACGATGTTTTTTTTTAATTTCTGATTATAGAATTCATAAATAATTTTATCCTGGGTGTTTATTTCTTTCACTGAAATTTGTGTTTGTTGCACAATTGTTGATTCTAGCACTGCAATCTTCTTCATGCATTCAACAATATCCTTCTCCTCTAGTTCGTACTTTTCCTTCCAACTATATATAGAGGAATAATCCTCCATTGCAACTTGTTTATAATGGATCATTCTATCATATACTGAGAAAACAATTTTGTTATCGAAACTATTGTTGGACTATGCACATTTAAACTTGGAGATGCAGATGTTGAATCTGTTAGGATATTACGACACATAGGAAATAGTTAAGTATAACTTGGTTTAGTATAGAGTTAGGTAAAGTGTGTTTCTTTACTATGTACTTTTGTAACTTACAATCCGACGGTTACGATATGTAGTGACCCAACGGTTCATTCTCTCCTCGGTATTACCGACACTTGATCCGTGGCTTAACACCCGATTGGTCCATGATTTCTATTTAAAGCGCATGGAGGGTCATTTGTAGGTTAATTGTTAACGAGAGAAGCTTATGTAAATTTTCATTCTTTTATTAATAAATTCCCTGAAGTGGCCGCGTTGGCTCAGGCCGTGGGACTGTTTCCCTCTTTCAGGGTTTTAACCACGTCAAAAATACTGGTGTGATTGTGATCTGTTTGTGAGCGGTGTCCTTCTGGTGTTCTGTCTGAGGAACTTACCCTGTAAATTCCTACATGGTATCAGAGCTATTTGAGGGCCGCGTCCGTTGGTGATCCAAATCTGAAGCCGGTAGAACTGCATGCGGCTGTCGTCTCCTAGATCTACTGTTTCTGACTGCTTTCGGGCCGAGAGGACTGCTCTGTTATTTTAGGAGCATCTGTTCCAGTGAGGAACCCCTTTCGTTTCACGTGAAAAGGTTTCTGGTAGCCCTAGCTACGTCATTTTTAAGATCTGGAGGTATACAGTGTTTTTTTGCAGTTCCTAGTTATTTTTCTCTCTGTTTATTATTTCGGTTTATTTAGCTTCTTTTTTATTACCGGATCTATACCTTTCATTTCTGCGTATGCTCTTTGCCCTGCAACTCTGTGCGATCTAGGAAAATCAGGAACAGAAAGGAAGGATTTTTCTCATGCGTATGCTCTTTTTTGCTGCACCTTAGTGTGATCTCGGAAAATCAGAAACATTGAGAAAAATATTTAGTTTCCAGGTAAAGCTAACTTTAAGCCGTAAGGTTTTTTTTTTGTATGTCTGTGTTGGGTTTTGTGTTTTTGTTTTGTAGGGAGAAAAAGAGCTTTCTCAAGCAAGCACGCAATCCAAAGCTTCAATGACCAAAAAAAACAAAGCCCTCTCTCTCTCTCTCTCTCTCTCTCTCTAACTTTTTGTTTAGCTCACTTGGTTCAAAGCTAATTTATGAGAGTAGAGGTCTTGGGTTCAAATCACATTCCCGCACTTCGTCGACGCCTTCATCAACTTTTCTTCAAAAAGCCATAACTTCTTCATCCGGAAGCTGTTTTCACAGCCCTTTTTTTTTTAACCAACCTAATTTTTCGAGATCTTTCCATTGGAACACTTAGTTTCAGCATATATAGCTTCAATTTATGTTAAAATGGAAAGTCCATGCCAATTTATTCTTGACAGCACCAACTACTTCCAATGGTGGTCCTACATTGTGGATTTACTTAGAAGTAAAGGTCTTTAC
>APFE030216156.1:0-63468 GCA_000404065.3 Pinus taeda
TCAAGCTTGCAAAAACATCTTGAAAGTCATTATCTAGTGGATATTGCTCAATATAACTTTCATGTAAAACAAAATTATGCTCGAGTAAAGTAGTTGCACTAACAATAGGCCGAGAAAGCATATGAGCAAATTTGTTGTAGATACCTTTCTTATACCCGATTACGAAGTGAAATAGTTGAAGAAAACCGATCCATCAAAAGAGTCGTGATTTCTACAACTTTGATTGAGATTGTAAGTATTGCAATGGTTGATGATCAGTGTGAATGATGGTTTCCTTAACCATCAAGTAGGGCTTCCATTTTTTCACACTTTTCACCAACGCATATAATTATTTTCATATGTAGGAAAATTAATCATTGCACCATTAAATTTTCCAAATGAAAATAGATAGGCTTACCATGTTGAATGAGGATTGTACCAATAGCATAATCACTAGCATCAATATGAATCTCAAACAACTATCTCAAGTCTAGAAGTGTAAGTGCTAGAGTTTTATTGATATTTTTGTTCAATACATCAAAGGCGCTTTTCTATTTTCCCATCCACTGAAAATCCTTTTTCACACTTGTTAACGCATGCAAAGGAGCGGCTATAACAAAAAAAAAAACAATGAATTTCATCTAATACTGGGCTGCTTCGAGAAAACTTCTTACCTCTATAACTGTCTTGGGCCTTGGCCAATTCATGATGATGTTAACCTTGGAGGGATCGATTTTCAACTCACCTCCTCCATAAATCTGATGCAAGTAAACTAAAGGAGTTTTTCTACACTTGTATTTTGACATCTTAAGATAATAATGTTCTTTTTCCAAGACATCAAATACTTTTCTTACATGCACGACATGATCATCACTAGATTTAATGAAAATTAAGATGTCATATAAGTATACTATGAAAAAATCATCAAGAAATGAACTCAATACATAATATAGCAGAAGAATTACATAAACCAAATGATATAAGTATCCATTCAAACAAACCCGGTTTTGCTTTGAATTTTGCCTTCCAAATGTATCCTTTGGCTATTATAATTTGACGGTAGCCACTTCTTAAGTCCAGCTTAATAAATTATTTTGCATCTTTCAATTGATTAAGTAAATTATCTATTTTGGGTAGTGGGTAATGGTTCTTCATCGTAATTTTTTGCAATGCGTGAAAATCCACACAAATGTTCCATGTTCCATCCTTCTTTGGAACCAATACAATAGGTGAACCACATGATGACGAAGATGGTCTTATGATCCATTTATTCAACAACTCTTGAATTTTCTTCTTAGTTTGTAAGCTTTCCATCATTGACATTTTGTACATTCCAATGTTAGGAAGAGGAAAATCTTGTTGAATCTATATCTCATCTTGGATTTCTCTCTTGTGAGGAAATTCTTTTAGTTCCTAAAAAATTCATCATATTGGTTAACTAGGTCAACCAATTCAGATTTAAAATTCAAATCACAGCGTTTAAAATATTCAATATTGACATCATTCCTAGATTTGATCAATATAAGCATAAAATTATTGCTCAAATTTACCAGTCCTTTCATCTTTCTTTCCTTAACAAGCAAAAGATTTGTTTTCTTGCTGTGAGCTCTCACAATATATTATACTACATTTTTGAATAAATGATATTTTTTTCATTTCTATGGAAGACAACTTTTCTTTCATAAAGGTGTGAGCTACCCAAGATGATGCCAAAAATATCTAGCAACACAATGTCAAGCTCCACTTCATCTATGAATTTTGCAGTGATGGCGAATTTCAGTTTACACTTTCTTGTAACCTGCAATTGTGCATTGTCACATACCCATCCGAGGGGATACAGTTTCTGATCTGCAACGATTTCCATATTTAAAATCTTGAGAATGTTCTCAGATATAAGATTTGCTAGAGGACCCATATCAAACAACTTATCAATCATGTTATGTTTTGAGATCACCCTTATGTGAAACAATTCTATTCTCCTCTTTTCATTTGGAGTTTCATTTTGTGAGTTTGAAGAACTAGTTCTGGAAATGGATTCTTTTTCTTTTAACCCCATGGCTGTGATTTTAGTTTCATCACCCAAATTGGATCCTAGATCCTATTGAGTGGTTGCAGTTGTCCTCTGTTTTCCCTTGTTGTTGTTTTTCTTTGGTCCCATTTCAGGATGAACCTTCTAACATAGAACTTCATCGCAAGCCTCTTTGGAACAATGTTTGCAAGTAACTTTCTCTCCTTATTTTTTGATAGACACATTTTTCTTTTCCTTCCAATTGAATGCATTTTCTTTTCCCTTACTCTTAACTGAATTTTTACTACCTTCTTTCCGGGTGTTTTTCCCTCTTGCCTCAATATGAGTGGCTTGCACACACGCATCATCTAGATTATTGGGATTATAAATTAAGCTAGTATGCCTAAAGTAATGGTGTAAAACCCCTATGTACGTCAACAATGTGTCCTATGATTGAAAATCTACACCTAACCTCAAAGACCTTTTTCTGAATTCTTGGGTGTAATCTTTCACGTGTTGACCTTTAAGCTCTCTAAAGTTATACCAATTCATGATGGATTTCTGCATATAAGCTAGAGGGTACAATTGTCTTTTTATTGTAAAAATGAAATCATTCCAAGAAATAGAGATCTTACCGTATTTTTTAATCTCGTCTTGTGTCTTTCATTCCCACCATACTAGTGATGCAACCCCCAATCTCAAGGAAGCTAATTGAATATTTATGTCATCTTATTGAAGGTTTTGAATCTTGTAATAGACCTCCAACTCATGAATCCAATTATCAAGCTTCTTTGTACTCACTTCACCATTATACATGGGCAACTTGAATTTAACATCAAGTTTTAAAAACGGATGTACCAATTCCTTTTGAAGTATGATGATTAGTATGAGTAAGGGTGGTGTTTGTGGAAGAGGGTGAAGATGCTTGTTAAGAAGAAAATGAAGAAGATGGTGGAGAGGGTGGAGATTTTTCTCCATTTATCTTACCTCCTTTTCCACTATCTACTCCTGGAGAGCCTTCTCTTTTGCGAGGTTTGGAACTTTCCCCTTACAACCTAGTATTCCTCTCTTCACAGAGGACCTTCGCCATATCTATCATATCAAAGAAAGCCTTTCTGAAGGCCTTGTCATCTTCTATCATGTTTTTAGCTTCTCCTTCATGAGACATGATCTCTGGAGTGTCAACCGCAACTCGAGGTTGAATTGGTGTTGGAGATTGTGGCAACCTTGCTCTCCTTCCACTTGACCCAACTTCAGGTCTTCCAACAAAATTTCCTTCACCTCATTTGAACTTTAACCTTGTAATCATTACATAAACTTGCAAACAATTAAATCCTTCTTTCACAAAGAAAACCTAGTCGCTCTAAGACCAAATTGATTTGATTTAGAATATTAGATTGTAGTGCTAAGATCCTTCTCAGATAATAAACAAAATGCTTCCATTATGCTTAAGGGTTCATGAATTTTTTCAAGAGAAATGGAGAGTTTTTATGTTCATTTTATGTGCAATTTAACATAAATAAGAAAATGAATAGCATCATAAACATGTACAAGACATCATCAAAAACAAATTACAATAAGCACATGATAAAGGAGTTGACCCCTCCTTGGCTATGTCTCCTTGGTCCAGCATCGAATGGCTTGGGCCTCTCTATTATGCTCAAAAGTGTAAACATTTATGTTTACATTGCTCAATTGCTTTTGAAACCTGCTCCAATGAGTCAAGAATGTCCAAAAATGGCCATCTAGACTCTTTTTGTATCCAATTTAGTGGAAAAATGAAGAAGTTATGACTTCTTGTTTTCCCATTATTCGCTCCACAAATTTCTCCATTTCCATCATGATCCTACAAATTAGCCACAAAAATGCGCTAACTAAGTCAAAATTTCGCCGTGTGATAGGCCAAAATTTGTCATCTAACTATTTCATCACAAATCACAATTGGTGAGGAAACCAGTGGGCTTTATAGTTTGTGAACATGATCAGTAATGTGCAATTGCGATGTGGCAGGCCTGACGGATGTACTAACTCCAACCGATAAACATATCGCTTTGGGGAACCTTTCGCAAATCATATTTTGATAAAGTATTAGTGATCCATATATGACATAATTATATTTTTCTATGAAGTGCGATAGCGATACGTGATCCATCACATTGCAACTCCAGGGAAAATCGGTGAATGCCTTTCCACCTATCTTTCGTGAAGCAAAATTCTGATCTGCGATCAATCGCATCACATTGCAATACTTCCCTACTCGTGGCTGATTATTTAATGTCTTCCCGCCTATCTTATCGCATCATACCTTGGCTATTATGGGGGCGATTTTTAATGCCAACCCACCTACTACATTTGATTTGTGAAATGTGGGGGCCAATGGTAGGATTCCACTTGGTGACTCCCCATTCGTTGAAGCGGCTTGCCACATCATCCACTCCTGCCATGTGTCCAAGTCAAACCTAAACTTTGACTTTCTCTAACTTCTGCACTTGAGCTTGGATTTGAGCGTCATTTGCACTGTTGGATTTAAAATGACGAGCTATTCGATTTTCACTATATGTGCAGTTACATACACTTAGTCGAGGTCGGAGTGTTTTTCTCTCATAATTTGGTGGTATGGACCCACATAGGTTAATTTGCAAGGGATGTTAAGCATGGCTCAACTATTGTTGTTTTACTAAGTTTTGGACTTATGTGAGAGCCTAAGCTATTAAGGGTTTATGAAGGACATTATGATGCTATCGCTCAAGAGTTTTCAAGTTTTCTAATATAATGCCTAATAGTAAATTTGTAGATCTACAAAGTTCTTAGGCACGATCCTTTAACATAGAATTATATGTCTCCATCATACCCAGGTCATCCAGACCATTTGCATGAAAAGAGAGAAAACAGAAAAGCCTCCCAATATTGGGAAATTTACTCATGAATTGAACCTTCACTTCAACACGTGAAAGAAAACATCCGTTGAAGAAAATTCAAGTCAATTATCAAAACAAAAGACATAATTTTCTTCCCACAGAAAATACAATGAAATTCTCAGCCATTTAACTTATTATTACATGACGAAGGCTCATACACATAATCATAAAATATCAAAGAATTTCAGTTAGCAATATTCATGCACAAATATCTTGCTAGATGATTTTATGTTGATTTGTTTCTAAATAATCAACATAGATCCATCTTATGTTGGGATATACCAAAGCATCTCTTTTGGAATGTAAAGCTTGAGAAAATGTTTGCACCTCAAGAGTTTGATTCCTTACCCTTCATAAATATTAGGTTAATATGGATCTATGTTAGATTTCTTGAAGAACTCATTCTTCACTAGTTCAATCAGAGGTATAGGTGTTCTTAGCTTCTAGATTTCTAATTCAAAACTGAAAGGAGAAGGAGACTTGTCAAGGACTCTTACCTCATGGTCTGGAGCTTTGAGGATGATGGGATCAACTGTTGGTTGCTTTTGCTTATTAGTTTATTGTACTGCAGGGACATGAGCTCTTTGAACAGGAGTTTCCTTGGCTTTACTCATCTTCGACCTCAGATTATATTTGTGCTGATCTTGAGATTGTAGAACAGCTTCACTGTCCCACTCTTGGCTAATCTAGTCATTGAATAATGACTTTTCATAGGTAGCTAAGGTAAAAAAGGGGTCACTTCCTCTGTCTTCCATACAATGGATCTCATCATCTTAATCAAACTACTCCTCGTCCATGACTATATTTTGGAAAGCGGCCTTCATCCTTTGGTCTTCATCGACATCTTTGCTTCTTTGCAAAATCTGCAACTGCTCATTAGCTCTTCTATATGGATTTAGATTTCTACGAGCATAGGTATCAAGAACTCTTCCTTTCCAAGGACGCTAATTACTCTATTATCTTGGTCATTTTATCAATGTTGGGATCTAAAGATGATGAAGACTCACCCCTCTGTCTACTTCTATCAAAATTCCCCTTGAGCTTCTCTGCAACCATGATGTTTGATTCTACTTCCAAGATCGCATCTTGCATATCATCCAATGTGGCAGATCGCCTCTCCCTCAATAGTAGACAGAGGTCCAAATAAAAGCACAAGCCTAGGTGAATTTAGCAGAGGTACATGTGGTTAAACCTCTTATTAAAATCAGAGAACAACTCACCATTTTCCCTCTTTAAGTTCCCAAACTTGGTGTGGTACTAGAGTAGATCCTTATCCCCCAATTCTTGAGGAATGCATCATCTAAAGCCTCAATAGCTATTATAGAACTTAGGGTCAGTTCTCTAAACTATTTTCTAGCCTCTCCATCTAGATTTTGGACAAATACTCTCATCCACGCATCATCTTCACTAATGTCCAGGTTATCGGCATAGCTATAGAATGACTCAAGATGTTCCTCAGTTGTAACACCTTCAGTCCCAGTGAACTTAGGAATATAATTCTAATTTTCTCTAGTAGGCATGGCATTCAAATGAGTGGGCAGTACTAGAGGCCCATACCTAACAACTATGATTCTTTCCATTTTGGTAGGTGCTTGCAGATCGGCCATATATGTGGTGGCTATAAGAGTACTGGAAGTCAGAATGAAAGAGGGCGGAGGAGTGACTGATAGGACTAAAGGGGTATGACGGATAGGAGGTGAGGTTTCCTTTTGGCTTGCAACAAAAGGAGAACCTAAAGAGTAAGGAGTTTATGAATCTCTAAGATTTTTTCTTCGCTGCTAGTATTAGAAGTTATACTCCCATATGTATTTGTTCTATTACAGGATTTTCTTGAACAGATATAGGAGATTGTTTATAAATACCTGAACCTGATGCTCCTTTCTACAACACCTTTCTCTCTTTGATGATTTTTTTAGGATCAGATACTGGGTCAGCTTGTGGCTTATGAGGATTTCTCCGAGTACGCCTCACAAACTGAGCCAGAACTAGGAAGTGGAGTCACCAAGAGGTTTGTCCTTCAGTAGAGTCGATAGATAGATTATTACAAACGAAAAACTGTCTAGACCTTGTCTATCATCAAAGCTAGATTTGTGTCATCTCACAGGGAAGCTGAGCCTCAGTCTCCTCTCCTCGATAATGGTGCCAATTATGTTATCACTCCAGGAAGCTCTCCTAGGTTGCAGCTTGGAGATGCTTGGTAACATATAATCTTCCATATTGTTCTCGGAACTATTGGAATGAATGAAGGTTTGGATCAAGCCAAGTAACAATTTCGACTTTATTTTCACTCTAGACATGCATGAACACAATGAGCTTGACAAGGCTTTAGACCACTAATGCTCAATATTTTATAAATTCAATGGATAGATGTAGAATACTTACTGTACTGGTAGATGCATACATAAACATATATGAATAGCTAGCTACATGAAGTAAATGAAGCTTACAAATCCAATGTATCAATGCAGAGATAAGATGATAGTTATGTGGCATTACACACACAAGAAAACATGAATAACCTATTCAATTTCAAATCCAATTTATCAATGTAGAGAAAAGATGACAATTATCTAGCATTAGACATAGAAGAAATCATGAATAGACTATCCAGGTGCAAGTTTAGGACAAATGAGAAAATGGGAATTGAACATGCAATAACAAAAGAAGCTTGTATTACTAGAATGAAGATGAGACGTGCAAGGAACAAAGTATCAACAGTCTCCAGAAGTTGAACCTTTCTTACATTTAACTTTAAGCCATTTATAGTCCTTTTACAATGCTCCTGAGCTCTCAAAGGTTGAGAGTGTCTTAATTTATCCTCTATGTCTTTAACAACTTGATGCCCTAACCAAGCATGCATGGGCTTGGAGGTTTGTTCTTCTAACAGCAAAGTAACTACATTGTGGTAGTTCGTTGTTCTATCTAGGAGCTCGCTTGTGCAAGTGATGCTCCATGATCATTTGTTGGTTCGAATGAGCTACGCTATCGATAACCCATGATCACTTCTCAATCTCTGTCTCCCGACAACTATTTTTTGGCCTTTGTTTTGTGATGGAATGAGTCTTCGGGCCTCCATAATCCCTTTAATTATTTATAATGACTATTTTTTGTTTTACACAGAAAACATTACACACTGTAAAATCCTACCCATATCTTTTTATTTTGGACTTCAAAAGTATTCAGATACTATTTATTCCCCTATCGAGCCCATCCTTATCCATATCGCAAGTCGATGATGGCCCATTCTTAGTCTCCCCTTTATATTTGGAAATATGTTAAAACATTGGATATATATTAAAAAATGGCTTTGGCGGACCTGAAAATATTATATATTTTCATTCCCAAACCCTTTCGGGTCTAGGTCTTATAACATTGGCAGTGCTCCAAGGTTCCCTTTGTATTTCGTTAAATAATGAAAAACTACGTAAATGGATTAAAAATGGCCTTTCTTCGGACTTCAAATTTTATGCAATACCATGTATAATACCAACAGTTCTAGTTCATCGGGTCACACACATATATGTGTAAATTCCCTGCCCCATGGTGTTGCTCCGATACGATATAGCGATTCAATCTAATCGCAATCGCATATCACTCATGCCTCACGCCATTGATAGAAATCTTCGTTAATCTCTCATAGTGATCCTATGATATGACGTGGGCCATCAATATGCACACTTGATCATCGGTCCATGTTGCATCACTGATCACCATCACAAGTTCCACATGATCTGCCCTTAATCTGCCAATTGCCTCCACCGATTGCAACTAGCCAATTGGAGATCACTGATCAAGGGTGTCTTCCGCCCAACGTTAAGTCCTTGTGTGTGTTGGCCAATTGTGATTTGTCGATTAGATCTAGGTCGTTGCATTTCTCTATTTCTGCCTCCGCTACTTGGTTTTTCACTATTTTTATGTATTTCTGGCCTCCCGAGAGTACATTTCCGTCGTGCTAAGGGTTCTTCTCCTATGCTGGTTTTTATCCTTGGCATGATTTTATTGTCTTTCAAGGAATTTATAGAGCATATTTGGATTCATTTTTAGGCCATTTTCCAACAAGGCTAACAGTACCTACGTTGTCTAGCTAATTAATTCATTCTCTGCTATTGTGGTTCAATGGGGTAGATGGAATTATTATTCTAGTGATGGGCTCCTCTTCAGCTTGCTAGCTTTTTGTCTTGATTGATTATTTATTGGTACATCTTTTCATAGTGCTAAGGTTCCTCAAATCCTATGAACTTGAAGTTCATGTTTCCCATAGAAGATTCTTATGCTCTAGAGTATGCTAGGGATTTTTTGTTTCCTTGAGACCTTTGACTGTTTAATATCTCATCTAGATTTATTATTCCTTTTACAATTTTTTCATTTATACATTTCTTCCTCAAGATAGTTATATTCGTATCCATGGATCAAACCTTGAAGAACTTCTTTCTTTCCTTTAACTTTTTCTGATTTGATTTTTAGGGACAAAATTTCATCCTTGAATTTTTTTAAGATTGTTTCCTTATTTAACTAGAACAACTCTTGTTTTTAATGCTTGCTCTCTTCTTCTAGTTTATCACATGTCCCTTGTTTTTCTTCTAGTAGAAAGGATAAATTATATTTTCTCCTAATTTCTTCCTCAAGTTTTTCTTTTTGATAAGTAAACTCCTCATCATTAGGGTTTTACATACCTGCTTCAGTACATTTTAGTTGTTATTTTAGATTCTTGTTCTTTCTCGTTGCCTTCTTTAACTGGTTAAGAGCACTGCTGAGTTCATTGAGGGGATCCTTACTAAGACTATGCCAATCATCATCGAATAAATTAGGCTGACAGACTTCCATAGGTGTTATGGGCATACGGGACTAACTGGATTCTCACCATATGAACTTGTGTATGGAAAGAATCCTTTGTTCTCCATTGAATTTGAAATCAAGACACTAAGGACAACCTTGCAGGACAATTTGGATTTTGGTTACAATAAGAAGGAAGAGATTGAACCATGAATTGGAGGAGAAATGGTTGGGTACTATACAACAGATAGAGGTTATCCAGCAAAAGAGAGCTAAGTGGCATGAAAGATTTATAAAGAAGAAGAAGTTCCAGAAAGGAGATTGGGCTCTCTTATATGACTCAAGGTTTAAATACTTCAAGTGTAAGCTATACACCAGATGGCTAGGTCCTTCTGAGGTAGATGTGGTCTTTAACAATGGGATTGTAAATTTAGTAACCATTCACAGTGCGAGGACACCATTGCTTTCTAATAGGCACGTGTTTGGTTATATAAAATGCCTACCTCAAGGGATTCATTTGTCAACATTGTCACCAATTTGGATTTATAGATGAGGAGAACAGGAGAAAGCCCCCCTTTGCTGGGAGAAATTTGATTTTTCCAATAATTGTAACAACTGAAAATCAACTTTGCTTGGCAGCTGTTACAGCTTCAAAATAATAATAATAATCATAATAATAATAATAATAATAATACCCTGAAAACCTTTTTTAGGTGTAAAGATACACTTTTGTAGCAGTTGAAAACCACATGGTGGTTGACGTAACAACATCTGTCAATACAAAGCATATCTTAAGATAAGCATTACATGATATTTTCTTCTTTATCTTTTGTAGAAATTAAAATAATATCAGCAAAGACTTTTTGGAAATAAAAGAGATATTATAATAAGTACCAGTACAACCCCATGATCTTCATCATTTTCTTATAATTTTTTTTCCATAGTGATATTATATATATATTTTTTTTCAAATTTACACTATTTTTATAAATAACCTTTATTTTATTAAAAATGTAACAAATATTAAAAAAATAAAAACAAAAAAAAAAAATAAACACAAACATGTACATATATAACAAATAGATAAACAACGCCTGTAATAAATTGAAATTAATTAGTAAAACACAAAATTGTATCCTCTTATTACATTTTAAAATATTTAATAATATTCAGTTGATCATCACTTATATATGGTTTATATCATGAAACATATTACAATATCATTTTTCCTTACCTTACAGTAAGGACAACTTGAACTCTATTTATTAACTCTTATTATTAATATTATTTAGAAGTTTATTAAATGATTGAGTTGGTAAAAGTGCATAAATTTACCTCTCCAATTGAAACGTACAGAACCACAATGTTTTGATTAGAATGTCATCATGGCTGTCGGCTTTGAAAAATGATTACAACGGTCATGACTGCAACCCAAGGAGACTATTTATCATATCCCTCGCTGACCAAAATCAATATCATCCATCGAACAAAGAGTAACTCAACATTGATTTGAAGTAGGTATTAGCGAGGAGAGCCATCGAACAGAAAGTAACGCAACAATGGAACAAAGCAATGGAATTAGGGACACAGTCCTTCTTATTATGAGAATGGTGGACGCTGATGTAAATGGAGGAATTATTTCTCAAAACCCAACATCCACAGCAACAAATGAAACTCGCAGAATTCAAGATGAGAATTTGGTGTCTACTGTGAGTGTTAAATGGAATTTGGTGTCTACTGTGAGTATATCAGAAAATATTGATATACATAGATTAGATGATCGATGGCGTGGAGACAATGTTAATCGTTTCGTGGAAACAGAAGATGAGGATTATCTCAGAACATTTATATTTCCTCACAACCTTATTGTTGTTCGATACATAGAAGATTTTCGGAACGAACAAGATGAAATTCAAATTATATGGAATTCCAGATTCTCATGGTCTGACATCAAACAATATGTAGAAGACTATACATCTAACTTCGATTTCAGATCTGAAACGATCACTGTTAGAACCCTTTCCGAGGAGGAAAGAGTGAATAATATTAGTGTAGCAGTGGATGGGTTGCCATCAATTATTATTAGCAGCGAAGAAAGTGAAAACGGTGACGGAGTGATATGCCCAGTGTGTCAAGACCCATTTTCCAGTACAGACCCTGCAAAACAATTGCCGTGCAAACATCTGTTTCATTCGAAGTGCATTCTCCAATGGTTTCGTCGTAAAAATTCATGTCCAACCTGCAGACGTCAGCCTGCGTTGCTTAGCATTAATCCCGTGGATTAATTATTGACTTGACAGAGTAGTTTTTTTCGTTGACTTTACCTTTTTAGTATTTTTTTTTTATAAATTGAACTTTCCTTAGCAGAAGGATGTAATTTGTTTTTTATTAATTTTAATTTAGATGTTGAAAGAGGCTTGTTTGATTCAACCTGGTGAATCAACAAAGGCTGTCTGGACTAATTTAGTAAATTGTGAAGAATAAAATGAAATTTTAGAAAAATCGTATAGTTTATGTAATATATGTGGGAATGAAGTTGTATTATTTATATATCAAAAGGTTAAGAAATGTTAATTTATGTTTTAAATTTTTTATTTAATTTAATTTTTATCAAGGATTGTTAGGATTACACATCATACTAAGTATTATTAATGCTTTTAATTTTTAGCATATAATTTTTGGGTTATTCATTTTCTCAAGAATAGGAAGAATTATACTTCACTAGTTATTGTGTCAGGCATTAATTATGATAAAGGATAACTAAAATATTTATTGCTAATGCATTAATATTTATAATATCTAGCAATTATTTTTCTTCCATTTAATTATCCTTTCTCTTTACTATATGTTATCCTGGCATGTGAAATAAAATATCATTAATACTTTATGTTTTGTAACACTGAATATAATTCTGAATTTTAGATATGAAAAAATTATTGAAATGGCACAAAAAAAAATTATTTTGTAACACACCCCTACCTAAATGCCACCACATCATGGTAGAATAAGGTGGTTACTATGTTGACATAAGATCTACGGTATTGTTATGGAAATGGGCTCTAAACATTTTGATTTTTTAAACTTGTTTGAAGCCTTAACTAGACATAATTTTGTGTCTATCTTGTCAAGATGATTCTAGTGATATAAACTTCTACTTCAATTGGACTTCTCGATAAAAAATTATGGCAGTCTTAGTTCTAATGAATTCGAAAGGTTCTATGTCACCACTTCACCATGTGGAATCCAAGCATTGGTCGTAACCATCCTCTCAACACCTCTTGGATTGGGTGTATTAGTTTTAGACTCGTTCATGGGTTTGATTTTGACAACACTGTGTAGTGTTCATTAATAAGAAATCGATTGGGCTCATGTATAGGCCACTACATTGTGAGATTACATCATCTCACACTCATGTGTCTAGCCACTTCATCCCGATATTACATCATATTTCACTCACATGTATGTCACCACAACCTGAGATTAAATCATCTAGCACCATTTAACTCACACCACACCTTTAAATTAGTGTGGAACAATTTCCAGGCTAACGTGTCCTAGTGTGTCTTTGTCAATGGTTTCATTTTTCAACTCTGAGGATCCTTTCTACTTCCATAACAACCCGGTTGTCATCCTCACACTGTCACAAACACTGCTCCCTGCTACCTATAGCAGATGGAGTTTAGGAAAGACATATTGTCATCATTTTCTGTGCTAGTTTTTTTCTTCAAAGCGATGCCCAAATTTTGTCCTTTTCCGTTGCCTCAAATCCTCCACACGAATTTTGGGCCTTTCCAATGGCCAATAAAAGTATTCCATCTAACCTCGACCTTCTCCACCCCATCCACTCTGCCATGCTAGTTGAGTCAACATTAGTCTGACCTCTGCCCAACGTGGCCATTCGAAAGCTTCCATGATGTAACCTTTGTTCTTACATCATCCTAAGTTTCATCTCGACCATTTATTTCTCTCACTTATTCCCAGTAGTTAAGCATATAAGCTTTAGCTCTTAGTCCCACATTGTGGTCATATGACTAGAAACTAGATCTTCAAACCAAAGTGTTGCACTTCTCGATAAAATCATCTAGTATCATGGATTAGAATAAGAGGCCAAGGATAAGAGAAAGGACCTTTGATCTGATTTAAAATATTATATTGGAGTGCTAAGATCCTCCTCGGATTATAAATAAAATGCTTTCATCGTGCTTAAGGATTTATTAATTTTTGCAAATGAAATGAAGAGTTTTATGTTAATTTTATGTGCAATTTAACATAAATAAGAAATGGAATAACATCACAAACATGTTCAAAACATCATAAAAAATACATTACAACAAGTACATGATAAAGGAGTTCACCCCTCGTGGGGTACGTCTCCTTGGTCCAGGTACAAATGTAAATATATATGTTTACAATGCTCAATTGCTTTTGAATCCTGCTCCAATGAGTCCAAAAGGTCCAAAAATGGCCATCTATCCTAATTGTGCATCCAATTTGGTGGAAATATGAAGAACTTATGACTTCTCCTTCTTTTCCCATCACTCGCTCCACAAATTGCCCCATTTTTGGCACGATCCTATAAATTATACGCAAAAAGGTGTTAACTGAGAGAAAATTTCATCGCGTGGTAGGGCATATTTGTTGGTTGATTGTTCCATCGCAAATCGCAATCAATGGGGAAAATAATGGGCTTTATAATCTGTGAAAACGACTGGTGATATGCGATTGTGATGTCACAGACCCGACAAAAGTATTAACCATAACTAATAAACATATCTCGTCCATGATCGTTTCACAAATCACAATTCAGCAGAGTATCGACGGTCCATATATGCGAGACATCGTTTTTCTGCGAAGTACGATTGTGATTAGTGATCCATCGCATCCCAACTCTACGACCAATCCCTTAATGCCTTTCAGCCTATCTTTTGTAAAGTGTGATTGCGATCTGCGCTCTGTTGCATTGCATCGCAACCCTTCCCTACTCAGGGCCAATTCCTTAATGCCTTCATGAATGTCTTATTGCATTATACCTTGGTTGTTCTGGTGCCGATTTTTAAGGCCAACTCACTTGTGACATGCAATTTGTGAAATGCGGGGGCCACTTGCAGTATGGCACTTTGTGCTTCCCCATTTGCTAAAAGGCCTTGCCACATCATCCACTCTTGCCATGTGTCCAATTCAAACCTGAACTTTGACTTGCTCTAACTTCTGCATATGAGCTCGGATTTGAGTGTCGTTCACACTGCTCAATCCATACTCATGAGCTCTTCGATCTGAAGCTAAGTTATCAATATGATGATACTTTGATTTTTGAGCCTAATTTTGAGAATCTCATCACTCCTCCCCAATTGAATTCTTTTGGACCTCAAAAGATCACTTTCAATTAACCAGCAAGGGAGTGTACAGTTCCCTCAAAAGATCACTTTCAATTGACCAGCAAGGGATTTGTACACTTCAGCCCCACTCGAAGATAATCGACCCTTACCCTTATGGATGTCCTTGTTCATCTGTCAAGTATAGTGTCTTGCTGAAGCTCATCAGGGAATTCTAGAGAAAATTATTCAATAGAGGGAATTTGAGTATTCTCTCCTTGATCTTCAATCAAATGAGGCTCATACAGCCTTAAATTCTCAACATTAACAACAACATAAATTTACATATATGAAGGAAAATACCACGTGAAGGCAATGTTACCAATTTTTTCCAAAATTTTGAATGGAGCATATCTAATTCATTTTAGCCTTTTACCTTCTCTTTGGAGCCTCTCTTTATTAATGTGAATCAAAAATTCATCACCAGCTTGGAACTTGATATCCTAATAGTGCTTGTCACGCCTGATTTGTACTTGCCTTGGCTTTTCTCATGTTATTCTTGAACCTTTTGGTGCACTAATTGGATTTGTTAAATGAAATTTATTTCTTTGTCTATGTCGCTATGACCTTCAATAGAAACATTTTTTCCAAAAATAAAATCCAAAGGAGATTTAGGCAGGTATCCCATGCATGCTTCAAATGGTGAAATTTGAGTTGAAGAGTGCTTGGCTCAGTTGTAAGCATGTTCAATATACTGAAAATGTTCATCCCACATCTTAGGATGCTGGCTATAACACCCATGAAGAAAATGTATCACTCTTATGTTTACCACTTCTGTTTGACCATCTGTTTGTAGATGAAAAGTTGTACTCTTTCTCAGTTTGGTGTCCATCAATCCCCACAATATTGACCAAAATTTCCCAACAAAGCGAGAATCTCGATCATTAACAATGGATGTAGTGTTGGAAATAATATTGAGAGGTGGGGTGAATCATTATTATCATATCAAGAATTTTGCTTTTCCATAATCATATTTATATACGCTTCTTTACAAAGGGGAACGAGCGTGTACACACAACTCTCTTTAAGGCAACCAGTGTTTATGCAGTAAACTTATGATTTAGTTAGCTCATCATATGTGGATATTTAATTAGTGCATCAGTACTTCATCAATCATTAAACATTAACCATGTGCAGTATAAACATAATAAACCATTACACATAAGAAACACACATGAACAACAAGATTTAAGGTGGAAACCCAATGTGGGCGAAAACCACTTGCTGTTGTTGTCTCTATCTTCTTTTAATAATAAGAGAATCTATTTACAACCTTGTACTCGTGAAGACTCATACTAGTACACAGGCTTCTACCTATAGAAGGTTACAACCTTCTCTCGTTTTCTAGCTTCTAGTGGAAGGGAGCTACAACCCCCTAGCTCTTGTACTAGCCAATATGTTTACTACTACATAGGTGTCTGCCTACAAAAAACTCCATTCTTCCTCTAGGGACCAATTTTCATGAACTTTTAGACTAGATGCTCCTAGCACGTATCAATACGTATGAAGACCTTGACTCATTAATAACCCATCAAAAATTTAGAAACTCAAACTTCATCAACCAACATGTAGTTAATCTGAAACAATTAGGTCACTATCATGAGAACACTATACTGAACCTAGAAACCTCTATCAACATTCAAAACCAACTGAACCTCAAAAGTTCATGTGTTAGACTATATACGCTACTTCAATGAAGAAAACCTACGTGTATACACTACCTTCAACCCAACTAGCATATACCTCTAAATATTATGAATCATAAAATCTCTAAATCACATACTGTACCAACCAACAATGTATTGAACATCTATTGTCAACTTACAGAACTTTACACATGCAGGCAACATAAAACACTTCTTCTCACTTATACAATCAATCAAATATCAACCTCCTTATGCATTCAGTTTTACATTCAGATCTAAGAAGACTTCATTGACAAACAATAGTAAAATAGCAGCAACAATAAAGTAGTAATATTGGTCTAATAGATCAATCATCTCTAAACATCAAGATTTTCTTTTGTATACACTACTTGAAAGAATAGAACGAGCGTGTATATTTTCTTTTGTCGAGACGAACTTGTGTACAGGTATGAAAATATTGACTCAGAACTTTGCTGCAATTCCACACTTTAGACAAACTGAGATCATGATAGATAACGAATAAAACAGATGTGAAACATCAAATCTAGCCTCAACCAATATCAGATCATTCAAGAGTAAGTCATTTCAGGTCTCATGATCTTGGTCCAATATTGAACTGAAGGTGCACATAAATATTTCAGATCTAGTCCCAAACATAACCCTGCAACATAAAATATACTTCAGGTAGAATTATTCCTTAGAATCTTATTTACCTAGACATCTGGCCTTAGGATCCTCTCTTCCTTATATATTTTTTGGCCTTTCTCAATACCATTGACCGAATTCATTTAGGACCAATACCTTGGATCAAATACCATGGACCGAATACCTCGAACTAAATACCTAGGGTCAATATCATGGTCCAAAGATACCTTGTACCAAATACCATAAACCAAAACCATGGTTTTCAACATGTACGTGCTTTTCCTTCTGTGGTAGTGCGTGTGTACGTTATACGCTATTTCTGTTCAGAGTACCTGCATGTATATGTTGCTTGGACTAAGTAAACTTGCTTGTATCTCTTAAAATATTCTTACATCATCTTCTTACTTCAACTTTTTTATTCTAATCAATAGAGCTTAGTTCCATCTTCCTAATGCTCTGTACCACGACCCTATTGCCTCTGAATATTCCTGATAGACTCTTATCAAAACTGAGTTGACCTGTAGAGTTGCCATCAAGGAAAATACTTGTATCACAATGCCAAGAGGAAGGCAATCCAAAATTAACCCAAGCAATTTGAAATAATAACGGAGCAATTTGTTAAGCTGTAACTTGCTTTTTACATGGCATAAAAATACACATTGTGATGATCCTATCCATAACTACATACAAGTAATCATGACCTCTTTTTGGCAATTGAAGACCTCCTACAAAATCCATAGAAACACTCTCCCATGGTCATGAAGGAACTGAAAGTGTTGTGTACAATCCTAACTTCCTATTACTAAGCCTACTGTTTGCACATAATGAACATCCTTTAATAAAACGAGACATGCTTTCAAGCATACGAGGCCAATAAAAATACTTGTGTAGATGTGCAACCATATTACTTACACCGAAATGGCCAACAATAAGAGAAGTATGTGCCTCTCTTATGATGTTAACTCTTTCTTGTTGTGGAATAAAACGCTTTCTAAGATGGTATAACAAGTTATCATGCAAATGATAATCTAATTGCTCTACATGGTTACATTGACTCAAGCTTGCAAAAACATCTTGAAAGTCATTATCTAATGGATATTGCTCAATATAACTTTCATGCAAAACAAAATTATGCTCGAGTAAAGTAGTTCCACGAACAATAGGCCAAGAAAGCATATGAACAAATTTGTTGTAGATACCTTTCTTATACCTGATTACGAAGTGAAATAGTTGAAGAAAACCCATCCATCAAAAGAGTCGTGATTTCTACAACTTTGATTGAGATTGTAAGTATTTCAATGGTTCATGATCAGTGTGAATGATGGTTTCCTTAACCATCAAGTAGGGCTTCCATCTTTTCACACTTTTCACCAACGCATATAATTATTTTCATATGTAGGAAAATTAATCATTGCACCATTAAATTTTCCAAATGAAAATAGATAGGCTTACCATGTTGAATGAGGATTGTACCAATAGCATAATCACTAGCATCAATATGAATCTCAAACAATGATCTCAAGTCTGGAAGTGTAAGTGCTAGAGTTTTATTGATATTTTTGTTCAATACATCAAAGGCGTTTTTCTATTTTCCCACCCACTGAAAATCCTTTTTCACACTTGTTAACGCATGCAAAGGAGCGGATATAACAAAAACAAAACAATGAATTTCATCCAATATTGGGCTGCTTCGAGAAAACTTCTTACCTCTATAACTGTCTTGGGCCTTGGCCAATTCATGATGATTTTAACCTTGGAGGGATCGATTTTCAACTCACCTCCTCCAACAATCTGATGCAAGTAAACTAAAGGAGTTTTTCCAAACTTGTATTTTGACATCTTAAGATAAAAATGTTCTTTTTCCAAGACATCAAATACTTTTCTTACATGCACAACATGATCATCACAAGATTTAATGAAAATTAAGATGTCATATAAGTATACTATGAAAAAATCATCAAGAAATGAACTCAATACATAATATAACGGAAGAATTACATAAACCAAACGATATAACTAGCCATTCAAGCAAACCTGGTTTTGCTTTGAATTTTTCCTTCCAAATGTATCCTTTGGCTATTATAATTTGATGGTAGCCACTTCTTAAGTCCAACTTAATAAAATATTTTGCATCTTTCAATTGATTAAGTAAATTATCTATTTGGGGCAGTGGGTAGTGGTTCTTCATCGTAATTTTTTGCAATGTGTGAAAATCCACACACATGTGCCATGTTCCATCCTTCTTTGTAACCAATACAATAGGTGAACCACACGATGACGAAGATGGTCTTATGATCCATTTATTCAACAACTCTTGAATTTGCTTCTTAGTTTGTAAGCTTTCCATCATTGACATTCTCTACATTCTAATGTAAGGAAGAGGAAAATCTTGTTGAATCTATATCTCATCTTGGATTTCTCTCTTGTGAGGCAGTTCTTTTAGTTCCTAATAAATTCATCATATTGGTTAACTAGGTCAACCAATTCAGATTTAAAATTCAAATCACACCCTTTAAAATCTTCAATATCAACATCATTCCTAGGTTTGATCAATATAAGCATAAAATTATTGCTCAAATTTACCAGTCCTTTCATCTTCCTTTCGTTAACAAGCGAAAGATTTGTTTTCTTGTTGTGAGCTCTCACAATATATTATACTACATTTTTGAATAAATGATATGTTTTTGATTTCTATGGAAGACAACGTTTCTTTCATAAAGGTGTGAGCTACCCAAAATGATGCCAAAAATATCTAGCAACACAATGTGAAGCTCCACTTCATCTATGAATTTTGCAGTGATGGCAAATTTCAGTTTACACTTTCTTGTAACCTACAATTGTGCATTGTCACATACCCATCCGAGGGGATACAGTTTATGATGTGCAACGTTTTCCAGATTTAAAATCTCGAGAATGTTTTCAGAGATAAGATTTGCTAGAGGACCCATATCAAACAACTTATCAATCATGTTATGTTTTGAGATCACCCTTATGTGAAACAATTCTATTCTCCTCTTTTCATTTGGAGTTTCATTTTGTGAGTTTGAAGAACTAGTTCTGGAAATGGATTCTTTTTCTTTTAACCCCATGGCTATGATTTTAATTTCTTTTAACCCCATGGCTGTGATTTTTCAGGGTGTGGAAGCCTAGTTCTAGCATCCTCCCATACTACTTCGGGTGAGACCTCAGTCTGCACTCTGCACGCTGTTGCTGAAAGGGTTAGTGGTATCGGAATTTGTTTGGCTAAATCATCTTTGAACTTGGGTCAGGCCCCAATAAGCCAACACTCTTCCTTGAGCTTGAGGCAGACACAAGGACACATAGCTCGATGTAGATTACCAAATATAAGAAAGTTAAAAATGTGGGACTTATGGAAGAAAGACTCACACAAATGGGCAAGGAGTTGAGTGATTTGGGGGATAAAGAATACAACATGAGAACACAACTATAGATAGAAAGCAAGTGGTTGAGGAAGAAATTATAAGAGAAGGAAACTCAGTTGACCACAATGGCAAGCCTCTTCATGAGGGCACTTCAAGCCTATGCACTTTTGCTAAAAGACCAATGGATGCAGTTCAAGATCAAGACACTAGTAAAGCATGGGTCCATGTCATTCAAGGACTATAAGCAATTCATTTAGTTGTGTGACAAAATTGGCATGGAAAACAAAGCCTAACCAGTTGAGTTCTAGCTACACATCTTGCATCATGGATAAGGCACAAGGAATACATAGCTGATGAGGTGCCAATAGTATTGGCAAAGGAAGAAAAGGAACCCCTCTACATTAGGGGAGACCAGATAAGTTCTGTGGTTGTCATCAACAATCATGACATCATTTACAATGATGCTAAGCTAGCACCTAGATACCTTGCCACCAAAGAACAAGCCAAATGTCACTTTGAGGATCTCATGATTTTGGAGATAGAGAGCCAACATGAATGTTAGATAAGGTGGAATACCTTGCCACATAGTCTCCAGATCAGAGAATATCACACTTCTGAAGGCTAAGAGATTGAAATATGCATTGGCCAAAACACCTCTGTAGAAGAGGACCATGTATAGATTGAAAATCAACTATATTGGACTGATGCTCGATCCACCTGTGTTGTTGGGTATATAGGAAGGAAGGAAGGAATAAAAGAAAAGAAATTAGTGGGAATATATAGAGAAAAATGTAGGTTTCTATCCTTAGGAAGAGACACCATCGACAGAATCTTGGGATGTCAGAGTGGCCACTAGGGCTATGAAGGATATGGATATATAAAACTAGGTTGATCACATGATGAGTAACAACTTCAGTAGGGGGTGATGATTAGGCTCTTCAATAAGTAAACTATATGGGTCACAATGCCACTCTCCATCTTATTAAGTTTTCTATTCTCACATTTATTTACAGATTTTGTTATATTATGCTTAGTGACAAAATAAAGATGAGCTACTATGTCATGTGAGGTAAAGTGTTTTAAATGTAGGAATGAAAGCAGTTTTGATTTGATTTGAGTGTGGAAACTCAAAGTAGGAAAGCAAGAGAGATTCTAGGAGGTGGTCTCCCTCCTTAACTCCTCAAATGAGTCAAGATTCCCCAACTTTATCTCATTAGCTCGGTGTCACTAGCAATGAAGCAAGCTGAGTTCATTAGCAGCCAAGCCAATCCTATTGAAGAAATATTTACTCCCGATATATGGAGCCAAGTATCCCCATTTTATAAGGACTCATTTGCATTCAAAGTTTTATTGTAGCCAAGAGGCCATTAAGATGAAGCACATCTGACTCTTATTGTTAGGTATTTCACACTTTTGATTGATAATGAGAAATTATGTTTTGATCCAACACTGAGTTGAATGAGAGGGTTGAAGCTCTTGGGTTAGGGCCCATCCTTAGTAGCAGAAGTTCATCTTTTGTATTTATATTTATAGGCTACAATGTTTATTAGTTGCCTCATTTTATTCATGTATATTTTAGCTTGAAATATTGATTAAGGTGTTGTTTTATTCATGCTTCCATTAGCTTATAGGATAAATTAGTTGTTGCGGTGAAATAAAGTAAAATACATCCAAAAACCATGGCAGTGACTCCTATCCCATCTCCCTCATGGGATCATGATTAGAGGACCCCACTCTCAGAACCCAAAAAGAGAGTTTGTCTTTTGTTCATTGTATAGATTAAGTTTTCGTCTTAGTTAGATAGTTGTTTATCATTTCTTGGAAATATCTATAGTGTTATTCTAGTTCTTAAGATTTTTGTAAATTAGGAGGTAGTACATTTCATAGATCTAGTCCTTAGCAATAGTTAGATCAAGTTTTAGAATTTAACTCATGCTTTCCACATTGACATGTAATGATTAGTAAATCAAAAACGAATCCGTTTTGATTGCAGGATTGTTGATCTCGAGGTAGGGATTCCTCCTACCAACTCCATCTATTCCTTATCTACCTTATAATGATGCATGCAAGCCCATATTTTGAACCTTTATTTTCTGGCCACCGTGAGGAAGTTGTCTTAAGAAAATCTGACCTTCTTGGAGTTTTGGGCTTTTCCTTGGGTGATGTTCAGCTTCCCTACACCTTTCACAATTGTCATAAACCCTTCCAATTCTTCATCTCACCATTCTTACCCTCCCAAGCCTCTCACCCAACTTCGCGTAATAGTTTAGGGTATCTTGTAGTAGTTTAAGACATCCTATAGCAACATCCTGTAGCAAACCTGTAGCAACTTGTTTTGACCATGTTTTGACTTGCAATGGTAGCATATCCTAGTGTAGGAGTAGGTTAACCCCTTATCTTGCACTCCTTGACCAAAAGTGGCACCTAGATGAGTCCTTTCTCTCCTGTCCCTCTGATTAATTTTGATATTTATGCATTTAGCAATTAGAACTTTTATCTATTCAACCGGCGTGAATGAAATAGTTAATGCATGCATGTTGTAATTCTGAAATGATAGAGTAACCTTGTAATTTCAAGCAACCCTAGTAACTATATGATCAAGTGCAAGATTAGCATGATTTCCTTTCTCCAAGAGATTTGTGTCATTTCATAGCTAGATGGTTTATGTAATTTCATAGCATTTACAACTTAGCAAATTTCATTTCGTGAATTGAAAAGCATTTACTTTCTCTACAATAGAACTAGCCTTTATATTCTCCTTTGAGTAGTGAGACTCCTTTTAGCTGAATAGAGTAATGGTCTGGAACCCTAATGGTTAGGTGTCATGACATGACTCAAATGATGCATCTAGTGTTTATATACCACTCTCACCTCCTAGTTTGTACCAAACCCCAGGTTGAGACAATAAATCTGGTAGTCTTGGGAGTTGCAACATTTTTGCTGCAATACTAACCCTCATGTAACATTTAGACATAAGGAATGGGTTCATAATGACTCAATTGTAGCCCAACATTTTTTAAATCATATAATGCTTCTTCCAATGTTGCAGACTATGGCAAGTAAGAGAGTTTTTCTCAAAGAGGAATGCCTTAATGGTTCATAAACTTTGGCTGAAATCTATAATTGTTAGTATGAAACCTTCCACTTTTCTATTTATAGCCATCTTTTTAACGGACTACATTTTTATCAAATGATTTTCTTCATTTTCTTATAAAAATGTTTTTCATATTAAAATATGTATAATTTTTCAATTACAATAATTTTTATAAATAACCATTATTTATTAAAATATAACAAACAAAAATACATACATATATTACACATAGATAAATAACGATTATAATAAAAAGTAGATCCTCCTATTAAATTTTAAAATATTTAATAATATTCCATGGATCATCACTTATATATTATTTATATCGTAAACATATTACAATATCTTTTTCAAGAAGCTTATAAATAACTATTACAATAAACAATTATATCCTCTTATTAAATTTTAGAATATTTAATAATATTTAATGGATGATCACTTATATATTATTTATATCATAAACATATTACAATATCTTTTTGAAGTTGCTTACAGTGAAGGCAACTTGAACTCTATTTATTAACTCTTATTATTAATACTATTTAAAAGTTCTATTAAATGATTGGGTTGGTAAAAGTGCATAATTTGATTAGAATGTCATCATGGCCATCGGCTTTGAAAAATTATCACAGCCGTCACGAGACACTGTTTATCATGTCCCTCGCTGATCAAAATCAATGTCATCCATTAGCGAGGAGATCCATCGAACGGAGAGTAACAAAACATTGATTTCAAGTAGGTATTCTAGAAACAATGGGAACAAATGAATGGTAGAGACTATTGCGGAAGGTGTGTTAAATGGAGGAAGTATTCCTCAAAACCCAACAACAAAGTTGAAGATGAGAATTTATCAGAGTGTCTGTAGTTCCCCCAGGTGACCAGCCTCAGCAAATGGCGTGGAGACAACAGAAGGTTTTACTGAACAACCAAAACTTAGAGACAATAGTACTCAATCCTTAATGCTCCTCTTTGTTAGAAGCAGAATGGATGTTATTTAATCGAAGAACTAGATGGAATGCGCCACCTATATTCTTTTTCTCGAGAATAAGAAGAATTATTTTTCACTAGTTATTGTGTCATGTATTAATTATAATAAAGAATAATTAAAATATTTATTGCTAATACATTAATATTTGTAATATCGTGCAATTATTTTTCTTCAATTTTATTACCCTTTCTCTTTTCTATAATTTATCTTTGCATGTGAAATAAATTATTATTAATATTTTATGTTTTATAATACTAAATATAATTTTGAATTTTAAATATCCAAAACTTATTGAGATGGCACAAAAAACAATTACTTTGTAACACACCCCTACAACATGGTTGAATAAGGCGGTTACTATGTTGATCCAAGATCCAAGGTATTGCTATGGAAATGGTCTCCAAAAATTCCGATATTTTAAACTGGATTAAAGCCTTAAATAGACATCATTTTTGTGTCTATCTTGTCAAGATGATTCTAGTGATATAAACTTCTACTTCAAGCGGACCTCTCGATTCAAACTTATGGCAGTCTTAGTTCTAATGAATCAAAAGGTGCCATGTCACCACTTCACCATGTGGAATCCATGAAGTAGTCGTAACCATCCTCTCAACGCCTCTTGGATTGGGTGTATTAGTTTTAGACTCATTCATTGGTTTGATTTCCACAATCCCATGTAGTATGCATTAATAAGAAGTCGATTGGGCTCATGTATATGCCACTACATCGTGAGATTACATCATCCCGCACTCACGTGTACGCCACTTCATCGCACTATTACATAATCTTGCATTCACATGTACACCACCAAAACCTGAGATTACGTCATCTAGCACCATTTAACTCGCACCACACCTTTAAATTAGAGGGGAATGATTTCCAGGCTAATGTGTCTTCGTGTGTCAACACATCCTCTTTGTCAATGGTTTCATTTGTAAACTATGAGGGTCCTTTCTACTGCCATAACAACGTGATATTCAATCATCCTCACTCTTTCACAAACACTGCTCCTTGCTAAATTTAGCTGATGGAGTTCGGGAAAGACATATTGTCGTCATTTTCTGTGCTAGTTATTTTTTTCAAAGCGATGCCCAAATTTAGTCCTTTTCCATTTCCTCAAACCCTCCACATAAATTTTGGGCCTTTCCAATGGCAAATACAAGTATCCCATCTAACCTCGACCTTCTCCACGCCATCGGCTCTCCCGTGTTAGTTCAATCCTTATTCTCCTGACCTCTCCCTAACATGGCCATTTGCAAGCTTCAAAGATGTAACCTTTGAGCTTACATCATCCTAAGTTTCACCTCGCCATTGACTTCTCTCCCTTATTCCTAGTACTTAATAATATCAGCTTTAACTCTTGGGCCCGCATTGTGGCCATATGACTAGAAATGAGGCCTTCAAGCTGACTATCATGCTTCTTGATAAACTCATCCAATATCATGGATTAGAATAAGAGGCTAAGGATAAGAGAAACAGTCCTTGATTGGATTTAGAATATTAGATTGCAGTGCTAAGATCCTCCTCATATTATAAACAAAATGCTTTAACTGTGCTTACGGATTCATGAATTTTTGCAAGTGAAATGAAGAGTTTGTATGTTAGTTTTATGTGTAATTTAACATAAATAAGAAACTGAACAACATCATAAACATGTATAGAACATCATCAAAAACACATCAGAACAAGCACATGATAAAGGAGTTCACCCCTCCTAGGCTATGTCTCCTTGGGCTAGTTTCCAATGGCTTAGGCCTCTCTTTTATGATTAAAAGTGTTAAAATATATGTTTACAATGCTCAAATGCTTCTAAAACGTGCTCCAAAAGGGCCATCTAACCTCTTGTTTCTTCCAATTTGTTGGAAAGAGGATGAATCTATGACTTCTTTTTGTTTTCCCATTATCCGCTCCACAAATTTCCCCATTTTTGACATGATCCTACAAATTATCCCAAAAAAGGCGCTAACTGCGAGAAAATTTTGCCACATGGCAAGACATAATTTGTCGCCGACTGTTCCAACGCAAATCACAATCAACGAGGAAACTAGTGGGATTTATAGTTTGTGAATGTAACTGGCAATGTTCTATTGCGAGGTGGCGGACCGATAGATGTATTAACTATAACCGATAAACATATCTCATCCATGATCCTTTCACAAATCACAATTCGACAAACTATCAACTGCCCATATATGCGGGACTTCGGTTTTCTGCAAAGTGCGATTGTGATCTGTGATCCATCGCATCACAACTCCATAGATGATCCTGTGATGCAGGTAAACTCCCTCTGCAGATGGAGACAACCCCTCTAGCCCTAGAGCGGGTCTAGTCATAGCAATACAAAGACAATAGCTAATTCCTTAAACAGTTATTGTTGAAGAGGCCTACCTTATACTGGTATTCTATGAAGTATTTATCACATCGCTTCAGCTATCGCTTTCTTCTCCTTAATGAATGATTCACGTGAAACAACATATGAAAATGACAAAACACATAATAGAGAAAAACAACGAGCTATCTACTTATAGAGACAAGGAACCATAGGATATGAACATACATTTCATACATGATATAGGGTATAACCATTGATTGTATTAATATAAACAACAATAAAGCTTACAACCACACCTTGATGTCGCAAAGCTTCCTTGAAGGGTTTGATCAGTATATCTGCATAAGCCTTCACCCTCAAAGGTCTCCGAGAAAGGTTGATGACTCTCTCTCACCCAAAATCACAAGTTTGAAACTAAGGCAATGACAACAAGACTTCCTTCTTACAAAACCATTTCACACTATCAATCCACAACATGAAAGGCTATTCTCATACCTCACAAGCTATTGCTAGGCTATCAACAATTCAAATTGTAAGCTATCAATCCAACAATCCAAGAACTAGCTAACTAAGAACTAGCTGATCATAGTCATGGATGATGCTTTTATAAGAGGAGGAGCCTCCATAAATGAGGGGAGAGGAAGCTTATCTTCATGGGAGGTTACTCAAAAGGCAAAACCACCATTTCAAATGAGGGGAGGCAAAACTTCTTTGACCCAACAGCTAGATCCAGAACCAACCAGAAGCATTATGTTTGAATTAATTCTCCATATGTGGCTCATCGCAGGTCAAACACTAAGACTCAAAGACGACATCGTGAGGCATTAGTTCATTCTGGGCTATCCTCGCAGGCAGGATACTAATGAATGACGATGATTTTGATTCATGGGTAAAATGAGGCCAACTTCAGGATTAATGAGCTTAGGAAATCTTCTTGAGTAATATGGAAGATTTGGACATATATTTTGGTATATGACAAAACTCAAATGTCATTTAGGGACCAACTCTATGCAGGATCAGGGGATGCGAGGTTGGTGACAAAATACTGGGTAACAGATACCCCCTAAAGCATGAAGGCTGAGAGAGTGGGAAGGGTGAAATGCTTTACGAAACCATAACTGAACCAGAACACCATCGTCGCGAACCTCCAGATGCAAGTACAACTGATATCCCTGATAGTTAAAGAAGTACATGTATTGAGGTATGGGCGTAACCATCCAAAAGACAAATAGATTTGGTCTATGGTAGGGACGCAACCACCGAGTCGAAAATATGACATGAAAACATAGGTATGGTCACAGCCATCCAGAAAAACCCAGGTATGGTCACAACCATCCAAAAGAGTCATGTATAAAGAATCCATGCAACCTGGACTTGCGTAATTTGATCCCAGGGTCTTGAATCATGAACTCTCCATCATACAATTTCTGATATGCCAATCAATGTGTTGAAGCTGAGCATACTAGAAAATCGCTTTAATATCGGCCAATGATGTGAACCATTAACAAGGGCGAGAGATACCACCAGTAATGTCAATGGTTCTGAAGGTACTTCTTGTATAATCCTCAACTTGCAATGAATGATTTGGATTCGAACACTTGTGAAATCACCCAATCAAAGACCAATGAGGCAAGCATGTCGTCGAATGTGAAGAACTTGCCATTGAGGCATGCAAGCTCTAAGGTACCTAAAAGGAGTCTCTAGATCAACTTCCCGGATAATGAGTTGATGTCGAAAGGAAGAGATCTGTTGTAGGAGGGGCATAATGTTCGCACATGAATGACACAATACAAGGAAAAATATGAAGATGGATGAAGCAAAGAATCAAATGAGGATGTAAGGGTGCAAACTGCAGAAGGATTAAGCTCTTGAACATATCGGCGACACGACTCCGGAATGCGGCAACATTTTTGTTACCAAGGGATCGAAGGTCATGCAGAGATAATAGGGATCAAATGGAATGAGGCAAAATGAAGAACCCAAATCCTAAAAGGCCAATGATGAAGTGAGGATATTCCAAACCTGGCAAGAAGCAAAAAAGTGTTGATGTTCAAGAGCGACAAGCTGTTGAAGGTAATGAATACAATATTTCCAAATTTCCCCCACCATTGCTGATGAGTACCCCAATTATTTTTGGAACACAAGCTTGAATGGGATACCATATGTTTGCAATATAAGTTTTTCCTTTGGATAAATCCAACCTAGCGAAATTTTAATGAGCCCTAGGGAGGAGAAGCTCGAGTCTCATCATGGCGATGAGTCTAATGTTGTCAGGGTTTAACGAGTCCGACATAGGTAAAACTCAGAGTCTTTTCCATATTTAGAGAGTTTGAAGAAAACACGGAAAATAAAACTCTAGATGGGCCCTTTTCGTATGTTTGTGTCTCTCGAGCCCGAAAAGGTAGAAAATGATGCTTGAGAGAACCACTTGACCATTTTAGTCAAGGATTACTTTTCGTAAATAGTACCTCTAGACTGAAAAAGTAAAAAACTTATTGGATACAAGATGTTTGACAACCATTAATGAGCTCGAAATGAAAAGGGCTCAGTAATATTTTCACGTTTGAAAAGTCATAAAAGAGCTTAAAGTTGACTCAGAAAGGACTTTTCGGTATTTACTGAGTATATAATTCATGGATCAATCATCGCCACTATTTGGAACACCTGTCATTGCATAAGAAAACTCAAGCATAAGATATGTCTCACAAAAATATCAAATATAGATCAAAACCCTAATTAAAACCCTAAGTTTGGGAAAAAAGGTTATAAAAGGAACACTTCGGTAAAAACTCTATTTACTTGTGTTTTTACTATGGTAAAAAAACTTCTACCATTGCATACCTCGTGATATTTGGTGACCGATTCCAAGAGACTTAGGGATCCATTGCTCATCACGCTACTCCCAGGTAAATGCCATAGCCTTACCTATATTTTTAAGCCAAAATAGAATGCAATTTCATGTTTTGAACCATGGTTTAGAGCGATTTTTTGGATTAAAAGTCCACCTCAATCGTCACAAGCTTCCCTCTCAGGATTGCGACGACCGAGAAATTTCAAAAGCAAGATCATCACAAGAGATTGATGTACACCTATGACAACCTGAAAGTTTTTACACTGTGCAAATCGATTCATCATAGCTATTTTTGAAACAGCTGCGACGAGTGCTGAAACCAAAAAATTTTCATTTATAAGTAGTTTAAAATGATGAAAATGGATGGATGGCATTTGACAAAGGTATGTTTGTGGATGCAGGGATAGAAAATGGATTTCATATGGAAAGAATGTACTCATGAAAATGATGATGTAATGGGAATGTCAGATCCTCATTGTCTGAACATCATGCAAAACTGTGGGTTGTTAAAATTCTTCCTGACACCACTTGTGAGAGAGCAATTGGATCTCTTAGAGTACTTGATCCAAGCTTGGAATCCAACACAAGGAAAATTCATAATCCACAAGCAAGAAATTGATTTTGATGCCACGGATATCGAATTTTTGATTGGTTTGTCAAGGAGAGGAGAGATGCCCCACATGGTGGGAACACGAGTTACCAGAGACTCTTTGGACACACTTATTCCAAGAGTGTGCCCACCAGGAGCACATAAATGATCAACAAGTGGAAATATATAGATTTCCACTATTAGTGATTTGTCACTATGGGTATTGCTATTGAACATCACCAAAGGAGCTGGCTCCCAAGCCTAGCATGAGGCGACCAAGACCCAACTATGGCTATCCCAAGACTGTTTGAACCCTACGATGTTTAACTCGGTGGAGGCCGTGTCTCTCAATATGAAGAGACAACTAACCAAGTGCCATCGAGGTGAGACAAAATAGTTTGGCTATGGTTCAATCTTAGTACCTCTCATGCTGGAACAAGTAGCAATCCTCCAAAGACAGGACGTAACGTTGGGATGGCCAAGACAATGACAAACATGGATTACTCGTTGGGCTCTCATGATGCCGTGAGGAGGCAGTGGCTAGCCTGTATCATGGGGTCTAGGATTTGTTGAGTGAATGAACCATCAACAAGTTATAGTTCAAGATTAGCCGTATGTTGGGATGTATTTCAGGGGTGATCCAGACATGTTGCTTCCTCGTGGAGAATAATGGGATGAAAGAGGTAAGATACTTAGTTTGACCGAAAAAGAACAATTGTAATTTTTTGGGTTTTTAAATATATATGTCTTAATTGTTATGTTCAATCTTTGTAGATGTTGGACCTGAGAGACCTATAGGTCTATCTCATATTTCCCAGAGGGTCGACAGGGAGATTGACTTACCACTTTCGGGTGGAGAGGCCGAGGATGAGATAACCCGTAACCTAGAGGGCTTAATTCAGGGAATCCTAGACTATGCAAGATTTCAGGAGATTCCCAGGCAGTACCAGTGACATAGCACGGAGGTGTCGAACAGGATGCACCAGTTGCTTAGATGCGCCATCGAGGCAGTAGTGTGCTGAAGAGAGCATAATGCATAGTATACTTCTCGGTTTCGTTTCCCGCAGATTTTGAGACACATGTGTCTCACATTGTAACTAAACACACATATTTTTGAACATATACATATATTTTTTGGGTGCCATGGTGTGAAACACATGATATATACCTATCTACCTTTTATTTTATCTACTTATTGTGTCTAAATGCTTGCTTATGATTTTTATAAATTACGCAAATGTCTATCTAATACTTGGTTCTCCAGTGCATCAATTAACGTATTTAGCCTTCTAGGAATGTGTCGATATGTGATATAATCAAAATTCCCTTCTAGTAAGTGAACCCGTAAATACAACCTTAAAATTTGATGATTTCGGATGGAATAATGCCCGTTGAGTTAAAGAACAACAAACTGGGAGTCTAGATTCACAATTAATGCACGAATATTGAGGCCAATAGCCTCAACCTGTAATTCGATGACGGCGCTATATTCAGCGACATTGTTTGTGCTACCCACTAGAAAAACACCTTGAAGATCTACTAACTCACCCTGACGATCGTAGATAACCCATGTCGTGGAGGAAACATTCCAGGTACTACGACAGGCACCATTAGAGAAATTGATATAAGGTGTGACAGACATCTGCATAAGAAGTGAAAAGAACACAATAAGTGGTAAACAATTACACACCAAGCCAAACATGTCCAAAATGAAAAACACACATGTACACAATAATGCACGAAAGACTCATGCATAGTATTTCTTGAGATAAAGCCCATTTCGGGGCTTATCTAAAGGGTTACCTTCATAATGAATTACCTCATAAGCCCCTTTTTGCAACACTTATTTGAAGATATAGGACCCATGCCACATGGGTTCAAATTTTCCTACCCCTAGCTTGTCATTAGCTTGATCATAGAGCAGGACTAAATCTCCCTCTGCAAAGGAACGTGGGTTGACTGTCTGGTGAAGGTGAGTTTTGACTCTCTTCATTTATTCTTCAAAAACTACATAAGTGAGTCGATGAGTCTCATCAAGCCGTTATAGATAAAGAAGGCGTTCTTCTACCAAAGTAGTATTCGGGAGAAATTCGACAGCTAATTTGGGAGAAGGGATTTCGCTTTCAATCGGGAGTGTAGCTTCCAAACCATAAACCAGTTGAAATGGTGTTAATCTGATCACATTTTTAATTGAATTACGATAGGCCCATAGGGTGGAAAACAACATTAAATTCCAATTGGACTTGTGCATTCCAATGGTATGTTGAAGCATCGTAACCAACACCTTGTTTACAGCTTCGACTTGTACATTGGCTTGAGGGTAATAAGGCATCGAACTATCGTGACGCAAGCCTAACTGGGTTATCAACTATGTCATCATATAACCACAGGACTGGGAACCATGATCAGTGACTATAGGCTAAGGGAATTTGAACTGGGTAATCACATGATTGAATAGGAATTACGCAATTGTCTTACTGTTGTTAGAAAATGTAACCATCGCTTCAGTCCATTTCATAAAATAATTGATGGCAACGATCATATACCCATTCCCCCCTGCCGAGCAAGGGTTACAAGTCATAAAATCAATGCCCCATTTAGCAAAAGGGCCTACGGTAATGACAGGATACAAAAGGAAAGGTTGCACATACATCTTCCACTGGTAAGTTTGGCACACATGACAAGAACGGATAGTAAGAATGAAATCCTTAAAAATGGAGGGCCAGAAGTAACCAGCACAAAGGAATTTTTGGGCAGTAGCATAACCAAACATATGGCTACCACACACAGCAGAGTGGTAATCATTCAAGACTCTTTCAGCTTCCTCAAAAGTCAGACAACGAAGAAGAACTGAATCAATTACGAGACGGTATAAAGTGTCTCCAACAATGCGATAAGGCTGAGAATGGTGACAAATGTGTCTTCGAGCATCCTCAGAAAAATAAGGACAAAAGGAAGATGTCTAGAGGTAGACAGTAATGTCACGATACTAAGGATCGAGGGTACTAATCAAGAAAAGGGTGTCGTCCAGAATGCGGTCCTCTATCCGAGAGCGAGCATAAGTAGATCTTAATGAGAAAATCAACTCTGCAGAGACCAGTGACTTCTTAGACTTGGAAGTAGTAAACTCCAAATCAAACTTTAAGGATAAAAATACATTTCGAGTACTTGCCCCACAAAAATTGACATGACAAAATGTAGGTCATCTGGTTGCAATCTGAAATCACGGTCGTCGTATGCAACAAAATACAATAAGAAAAGCATTGGGCAACTTGGATAGCTGATAAGGCAAGACTCTCGACATAAGCATAATGAGTCTCAAGGTCAGGAAGGTTGTGGCTAAGATAATATATAACATGACCGAAACCATCATCACCATCTTGAACCAAAAACATACCGATAGTACTATCAGCGACAACAATATAAAGCGAGTAGTCACAATGATAGTTGGGTGGACACAACAAAGGAGCAAAAAGTAGAAGTGTCTTGAGTTGCGCAAATGACATTTGGGTGATGTCATCCCAAATAAATGGAGTGTCACTCTTAAGAAGATGCGTGTAACCTTTAGCAATATCGACGTAGTTAGGGATAAAACGACACAAGAAATTGCCTTTTTCCTACAAAATCTACAACTAATGCAAAGAAGAAGAAGGTGGGAGATTCACTATAGCTTCGACCTTGAGGGGATTGAGACGAATGCCCTATTTAGAAATCACAAACCCAAGGAGTCTATTGGATTCGACGGAGAAGACACACTTATGGGGATTAAGACGAATATGGTAATGTCTATAGCAAAGAAAAATATGGCAGAGGTGGTTCAGATAGTTAGAGAATTTAGCTGAATGAGCTAGAATATCATCCAGATACAGCTAAACAATGTGATGAATGTCATGAAAAGCATAGGACATTGCTCGCTGGAAAGTGGCACCAACATTTTTTAGGGAAAAAGGGAGATTTTTGTAATCAAAAGTACCCCATGGGCAGATGAAGGCAGTTTTGTGTTGATCGGTAGGCGAAATATTGATCCGGTTGTAACTAGAAAAGACATCCATAAAAGAGAATATCTCACTCCCAGCACAGTCGTTGATAAGCTGGTCAATAAAGGGAGTAGGATAGTTATCTTTTGGACATGCGTGATTGATGTCATGATAATCAACACAAATCCTAATAGTGCCCTTCCTTTTGGTCACAGGGACAATGTTAGAGACCCAGTTTGTTAGTGAGATAGGATAAATAAACCCTGCATTGAGAAGTTTTTCAACTTCTCCTTTGATGGCCATGGCTTTTCTCGGGTGCATGGGGCATAAACATTATCGAACTAGTTTTGCACCAGGGTATGTAGGTACCTTGTGTACCAAAATACTTCGATCAATACCGGGCATTTCTTCATATGACCAAGTGAACACATCACGAAACTCATGGAAAAGGTCGGTGTAAAGTTGGATCTCCTCAGGAGGACAAGTAAATCCAATGTGAATATTTTCAACAATCCCTGGTTTAACGTGATGTCGATGGGCATGGTTTGTGTAATATTCCTCACATTTCCCTCATAAAAGACCTCATGAATCATAATAGACATATGAAGCACCTGAGAAGGAATACAGTAAGTAAACTTACCTAGACATGCAGTCATGGCCCCGGCTTGGGAGAAATGAGGAACGATGGTGATGATTGAACCACAAAAGATGCTTGAAAGGCAGTCTTAATAATTTCTTCATCGGAAGGAAATGTCTCTTGTAACGGTTCCAGAGAAACATGGTTGCCAAGCCAAGGGGATCGCACATACATGTCGAGAGATCTGCTCAAAGGAGCAGAGTCGTAAGATGAAACCAAGGTTGAAATGATTTCAACATAGTTGATCTCGATGGGGCTCAATGGCATAACCTCACCCCATGAATCTACCTAATTGACTGGGGGAATCACCCAAGGATCAGGATTGATAGAAATCATGTTTGCAGAGGTGATATTGGGAGGTGGGAGTTAGAAAACACCCATAAGGGTAGGATTTTTAAATAGTCTAGCACCCACACCCTCATAGGGAATACTGATATGCTCCACAAAGAGAACATTTCCATCCGAGGAAGAGGAAGTGAAGAAAGATAACTGATTGAATGTGGCGATTTTCCCCTGATGAGGAAAACGAAGTACACAAAATAATGATGAATCCATGGCACGCATAGTATATGTCGAGCTTCACCCTGACAAAAGGTTGTAAGTCAAATTAGCATCAACAACTTTGACTTTGACCTCAACTTTCCTCCCTTCCAGGGTGATAGGAAAGAGCGGGAGAATACCAAATGGATGAGAATCTCTTCCATCAAAGGCTTCTAAAGTACTAGGAGATTGACTCAAAGATGGGGAGTTGATGGCCTTCCAACAAGCAATAGAAATGATGCAAGTGGAGGCACCCTCATCAATAACAATATGATGAATATTATTCAAGTTAATGATCACTTGAATGAGAAAAGTGATTTGATGAGGCAATCGTGGCATATGGTTCTCAAGATGGAATGTAATTAATTCCGAATCGACCAGGTCAATGCCACCAATGGATGATAGCAGAGACTTCCATTGGGGGGGGGGGAACTCTGGAGAACTTCCAAAGTGGACATAGACAAAGGAGCTTAGGCTAAGTCTTCAATAATGTTATAGTCCTACGTAACATGAGCATTGTGGTTATAGGGAGATTTTCGAAGAACTCCCTTAGTAGGAGGTCGAATGACAAACTTAGTGCTCGGTCGTTCAATATGAAGAGTGCTAGAACTAGACGAAAGAATGTTTGAAGGGAATTTAGGTTCCTTTCTGGTAGATGGAGGATATTCTTTCGCTCTTGTACTCACATGAATAGGGATAGTCCTATCCATAAGAACTTGGGAGCCAAAAGTTGAAGACGACCGAGGTTGATCGACTGCCATTTGAGTTTGTTGGGAGGGAAAAGGCTCTTTAAGTACAACAAGAGTTCTTGGAGTCCCCTTAAGCAAGTGACTAACTTCAGGCCATCTAGGACAGTATTTAGTGTAGTGATCCTCGTCACGGATAAGACAAGGATACTTAGGTTTATGTTTAGAATTATCGTTGATAGGAGGCTTAGGTGGATCTTGCTTCGATGGATCAGGCTTATTTTTACCTTTTCCCTTCTTCTTACCTTTCAAAGTTTTATCTGCCATGGTGGACTAAACGACATTGACTTCGGAGGTTTAACCAGTATTAGATGTGGACTAAGAAGCATTCTCGCAGTAGGATTTTGCTTCACAGGATTCGTGGAAGACTTTCAGGAAGATGAAGCAATGAAACCAATAACATTGTCGACAGAAGGTGTCGATGGAGCTTTAGAAGTTCCAAGTCACGGAGCATTAGGAAAGACATCATAAAACGTGCCATATTGGAAATAAACCAAATCAAGATACCGATCATGAACAATAGCTTGTTCTTCAGTAACACATGCCCCCATAGCAATATCTCAAGCTATCAGACCGACAAAAGTGGTAGTAAACTGGTTAGTCTTAAGTTGATCAGGGATCCAAAACTTAATAAAACAACATCGCCTTCTCCATTCATGAATATGATCGGAGATGTGAGTAGTTGTGTCCTGTTTCAGAGAAGTAAGGAGATGTGTTCCCATTTTATAATGAATCGATAACTGAAAATGGGTAAGAAATACCATTGCAAGCGAATTGAAGTCTTGGAAAGTTCCATGGGTAAGCTCGATATACCATTTCATAGCGGAACCAGTAAGAGTCCTTTGAAAAAGATGGAGGCAGATAGAATCATCAAGCCATGAGTTAGATGAGCATGAGAGGTGGTAAGTCATAACATGTTCTTGGGACCCTCTCTAGATTTACCATCAAATTTAGGGAAATCATCAGGAATTTTGGTCAGAACTGGTGGCCAATATGAATTATGAAGGATGGGGTCGTTCATTAGCTTCGACACATCGGGAAGTTCTGAAGTTCCAAGAAAAGGTAATTGAGGGTTAAAGGACATCATAGGCCTCTAATAAGGGCCAGAATTAGGGCTCCAACCAGAGCCTTGTTCCCCCATGGATTTTGTCCATAAGGATTTTTCCCATAAGGTTTATAGTTGGGCGGGTTAATGCCATAACCTGGTTGTTGTCCCAATTTTGACCACCAGCAAACCATTGGTTACCAGTTTGACTGACAAGGGCAACATATGGCTGCTAAACGTTTTGATAACGATTGAACTATGGTTGCTGATAATTTTGATACAGAGTACGTTGAGGATTCCCTTGGGGTTGCTGAGGTACTTGGAGACCGTATTACAGTTGAGGTCCAAACTGTGCCTGAGGCCCGGGCTGCGTTTGATAAATAGCTTGGGCTTGAAATCCAACTTGAGTTTGGAGACCAGGTTGAGCTTGGAGTCCAGCCTGAGTCTGGAAGCCGAGTGGGGCTTGAGAACCAGCTAGTGCCTGAATGCCCAATTGACTGAGAGGTGGATTGATTTGACCGAACTGATGTCCTTGTTGAAACTGGAGCTGACCCAACTGGAAAGAAGGTTGGCCTTGTTGGAATTGAGGTTGACCTACTTGTCCAAAAGGTTGAGCTTTCTGGGTGATAGATTCAACTTGCTGAAACTAGGGCTGGACCATTTGACCAGAGGGTTGACCTGGCTGGATAGAAGGTTGGCCTTCCTCGAGCTAAGGATGTCCTACTTAAATAGAGGGTTTACCTTGTTGGGAAATAGGTTAGCCTCGTTGAAACAAAGGCTAACCTAACTGCCCAGAAGGCTGACCTTGCTGGGCAATAGGTTGGCTTGGCTGGAATTTAGGCTGACGTGGTTGACCAGAAGGTTGTCCTAAATAAGAAAAAGAGGAAATTGTGGAGCCCAAAGGTTGTCATTGAAAGGGTTTTCCTTGTAGGCCTAAAGGTTTATCTTGAAAAGGCTGCCCTTGCAAACCGGAAGGCTACCCTTGTAAAGGTTGGCCTTGCGGGCCATGATAAGTGGTGTGATTCTAGGAAACCGACAGTAGAACAGAAATTTCAACTGTGGGCTCTGGAGGGAGGGACCCAGTGTGATAGATATGAGCCCCTCAGGGATCATAATAGTGCAATGGGTTATACAGATAGGAAGGCGGTTGGGAGCCTAGAGGGTTATGATTTGGGTTCTGAAGAGAAAACATGTATTGCTCATATGACCATCCTGCCAGAATGGAACCAGAAGGGAGTGGTATATTACTCGTAGGGTGAATGACTCCAGATGCCAAGGATGAAGGACCACCATTAGCGGGTTCAAGAGAGGGCCCGGTAACAGTAGTAACCACTGAGGACGTAGTAACTGCATTAATGGAAGGAGCTTAGAGGCCACACAAACAGTGGGCATTGACGGAATAGACGTGACTGATGTGATCTGAGTCTGAGGTGTGGAAGTCAAAGCCATGAAAGGCCTTGAAGTCGGGGTTGTGGTATGAGACCACACACAACTCTGATTTAAAGATGTTGAACCAATGATGTCTGACAAGGCACGATAGAACAATGGTAATGACATGCCAAGAGTAGTGTTAAAAGGGAAACCATCTAGGGGAAAAGGAAGTTCTCTGCTTGACACAAGGTTCTCTTTGCCGCTAATGAGGCTCGTCTCATCCATGTCAGAAGAAGACATCGCAATCCAAACACCAGGAGGAGTAGACAGGAGGTGTTCATCCAAATACTCGCATAGAGGAGTCCAATTGATATCAAAAGGCTCCTCTCCTAGAGCTCGAGAGTCAAGATCTTGAACACTTGGAACAATAGGAAGGGTACCACCAACAGTCAATACCTCAAAAGAGACAGGAGATGCAGGGTCTTCGTCGCTTAGTAAAGAGCACGGTATCGGTGAGTTCAACAAGATGGCCTAGCTCAAAAGGTCTAGGAGAAACAATATAATCAATATGGTTGAAAAAAATTTGTCAAGATGTGATCTTAATGTGGCCAAGATTAATCAGTAAAATTTTATTGTGACGAATAAATTTTATGATGTTGGAATGAAACTTTTCCTTTTCATGTTTAAAGAGTCGAGAAAAGGAGCTAAAGATGGCTCTAGTCGCCTTCAAAGTTTAATGAGCTTGAAAGGACAAGTGCTAAGATGATACTTTTACTTTTAAAGAGTTGAAAAGGAACAAAAGTGACCGCTTTAGAATTATACGCAAGAGGTTTACCAGACAAATCATAAATGTGCATATACACCTTGGTAATAAAATGAAAGAGAAATGACTAAGGACTTTCTCTACGATAGTAAATCTTCCTGAATACTGTGTTTGGTGCATTACAACTCGTAAGGTGGTAGACTCCACTTCTTGTGGATAATAGGATAATAACCTAGTGGGGTCTCACAATATATATGCGATGGTATAGGCAGCACAAATTTGTACTTGCATCTATTGTATCACAAAAGGAGGAATCACCCAACCTTAGTGAGAACAATAGGAACTAGGTTTAACGATGCCAGAACACGTCACTAGACTATACCTCTAGACATGTGAGTGTTAGGTTCCAATGCATTTTTAAGTTCATTCAATAGATTTTAATAGCTAAGCTTTAATTAAGTCTTGATTTCAAGGGCTTATTGAATGTATCTTTAATACTCCTAGAACGCAACTAGATGAGAAAAAACCATTCCTTTTGATGAATGACTACCTAAATGACGGTAAGGAGTTCATTTCTAGGTGAACGAAGACAGTAACAAGCAAATGCAAGAACAACAGTGCAAGCAAGTAATCCAATCAATAGGAAACACAATGCATCAATTTCTACTTATCTCACAACTACTATGACCAAAAATGAAAGATTTAAATTTCACTTTTCAATTCCTAATCATAAAGAATCTACTAATGTAAACATGCTTTCATTTTCATATACTATATGAGTGAAAATTTTTATTTATTTTTTGAATAAATAAAAAACAAGCTAATGCACAACCTAACTGATCAAAATGAAAATGTAATCTATGCTTCAATAACGAATAGAAATCAAATCAACACAACAAGCTAGTTTGATGACCAATCACTATGGATCTACCAAGAATATGGGCAAGTACCAAGAAAACATCTTCAAACAAATGAATAAGACTTTTGTGGATGTAGTTCATAAACTTGAAAGGACAAGCAACCCAAAGCCAGTGAATTCATGATGGACCCATAAAAGACCTAGGTCACATAGTCCAAAGAGCCAAATTTCATACAAATGGAACCAAGAAGGACATGCCTCAGTAAACACAATCAAAACAAGCTTTACAAGGTGAAGGAAGCAGCAGAGGACAAGCTACAATAGTCTTTCAGGAGGCAGTGCTATAAAAGTTAACCCTATAGGAATCATCGCAGATGCAACACTGACAAAATGAGACGATCGCTAATCATCGCAAGCACAAAACGGGCAACTAAGTGATGTCATCACAAGGGTACACCTATTCGCAGTGACGGTCTGATTTCAGGAACCATCATAGCTATATGACAGGATATCAATGACATACAAAGAGGGTAAAGAGAATAGGAGTGATTTGTCACAACGGTTAGTAATTAAACATCGATGATCTCAATAAAGAGGGAAAACAAGGCAAAACTGACGGAAAGACACCAGGCTTATCACTCAGACAGTGAGGTCGACTACCACATCTACTCAAGTGATCCAAATCACTAATGGTTTAGTCCCAAAACAAAGAGACATTATTTAATTCAATCGAAAACAACAAGAGAAAACTCAAGAGACAACACATAAAAGGACTCCCCAGTGGAGTCGCCAACTTGTGATACAGGTAAGTTCTTTCTATTGACAGAGACAACCCCTCTAGCCCTAGAGTTGGTCTAGTCACAACAAGACAAAGGCAATAGCTAATTCCTTAAATAGTTATGGTTGAAGAGGCCTACCTTACACCGATATTCGATGAAGTCTTCGTCACGTCGCTTCATTTATTGCTTTCTTCTCCTTAATGATTGAATCACTTGAAACAACATATGAAAACAAAAAAACCCATAATAGAGCACAACAACGAACTATCTACTTATAGAGTCAAGGAACCATAAGCTATCAAGATACATTTCATACATGATATAGGAAATAACCATTGATTGTCTTAATATAAACAACAATAAATATTACAACCACGTCTTTTCGTTGCAAGCTTCCTTGAAGGGTCCGATCAATATGTTTCCATAAGCATTCACTCTCAAAGGTCTCCGAGAAAGGTTGATGACTCTCTCTCACCCAAAAGCACAAGTATGAAACTAAGGCAATGAGAACAAGGCTTCCTTCTTACAAAACCATTTCACAATATCAATCCACAACATGAAAGGCTATTCTCATACCTCACAAGCTATTGCTCGAAAATCAGCAATCCAAACTGTAAGCTATCAATCCAGCTAACCAAGAACTAGCTAACTAAGAACTAGCTGATCATAGTCATGGAGGATGCTTTTATAATAGGAGGAGCCTCCATAAATAAGGGGAGAGGAAGCTTATCTTTATGGGAGGTTACTCAAAAGGTGGAACCACCATCTCAACTGAGGAGAGGTGAACTTCTTTGACCTAACAACTATCTCCAGAACCACTTAGAGGCATTCTATTTGAAATAATTCACCATATTTGGGTCATCATAGATAAAACACTGAGACTCAAAGATAGCATCGTGAGGCATTAGTTCATTCTGGGCTATCATTGTAGGCAGGATACTAATGACCTATGACAATTTTGAAACATGGGTAAAAAGGGGTCAACTTCAAGATTAATGAGCTTAGACAATCTTCTTGAGTAATATGCAAGATTTGGACATATATTTTGGTATATGAAAAAAAGAAAATGTCATTCATGGATTGACTCTATCCAGGATCATGGGATGCGGGGTCAGTGACAAAATAATGTGTAATAGATCCCTTAATGCATTTCTGCCTATCTTTTGTGAAGTGTGATTTCAATCTTCAATTCATCACATCACATCACAACCCTTCCCTACTTGGGGCTGATTCTTTAATCCCTTCCCACCTATCTTATTGCATCGTATCTTGGTTTTTATGGTGCTGATTTTTAATGTTAACCTGTCTATGACATGGGATTTACAAAATACAGGGGCCAATGGCTATATGGTACTTACCGCTTCCCCATTCGCTAAAGAGCATTGCCACATCATCCACTCCTCCCTTGTGTCCAAGTCAATCCTAAACTATGACTTGCTCTAACTTCTACATATGAGCCCAGATTTCAGTTTCGTTCACACCATTGGATTCAGAATGACGAGCTCTTCAAATTGAAGCTAAGTTTATCAATATTTTGATACTTTAATCTCTTAGCCTAATTCTGAGAACCTCATCACTCCTCCCCACTGGAAGTCTTTTGGATCCCAAAAGATCACTTTCAATTAACTAGCAGGTGAGGGTACAGTTCCCTCACCTTTCCACCCTCTATCCACTTATCTGTTGAAGAATTTGTACCCTTGAGCCCCACTTGAAGATAATCGATCCTTACCCTTTTTGATCTCCTTGTTCTTCATATGCTTGGAGAAACCAGTATCCACACACCATAAGTTTCTTGATTATGTGTTGATAGAGAAAGTCCACATTCCATGTTCCTTCCATATTTTTTCCTCCAATTCTCCTTATCTTTTCAAAAAAATTACTACCAAGTGTTTTGAGACTTATATGGGTACTCAAACATCCTTCAACACTCACTTTCCTTGTGCTCGAAATTATTACATTTGAAACATTCAAAATCACTCATTAGGGGAGAAAATGCATTTCAATTTCTGAGCGAGAGTTTTGAGATATAAAATTATAATACTTAGTGCATATGAAATTTTCATCTCTTTCAACTTTGATCCTTCTACAATCAACATCCTTAGGTTGAAATATCTTACATTTATAAAAATGACCATACAATAAATGAGTGTACTTGATGTTGGAAATTTCATGAGTTTGTGCATGAAGGTGCCTGTTATCACTCCAGGAAGCTCTCCTAGGTTGCAGCTCGGAGATGCTTGGTAACATATGATATTCAATATTGTTCTTAGAACTATTGGAATGGATGAAGGTTTGGATCAAGACAGATAACCATTTCATCTATGTTTTCACTCCAGACATGCATGAACACCCTCAGCTTGACAAGGATTTAGACCACTAATGCTCAATAGTTTATAGATTCAATGGATAGATGGAGAATACTGACTGTACTGGTAGATGCATACATAAACATATATGAATCGCTAGCTATAGGAAGTAAATGAAGCCTGCAAATCTAATTTATCAACACAGAGATAATATCACAGTTATCCGACATTAGATAGAGAAGAAAACATGAATAACCTATTGAATTGCAAATCCAATTTATCAATGCAGAGATAAGATGACAGTTATCTGGCATTACACACAGAATAAATCATGAATAGACTATCCAAGTGCAAGCATAGAACATAGGAGAAAATGGGAATTGAACATATAACAACAAAATAAGATTTTATTACTAGAATGAAGATGAAACGCTGCAAGGAGCATAGTATCAATAGTCTCTAAAAGTTGAACCTTTCATACATTTAACTTTTAACCATTTATAGGCCTTTTACAATGCTCCTCACTCTCAAAGGCTCGGAATGTCTTAATCTATCCTCTCTCTCTTTAACAACTTTATGCCCTGACCAGGCATGCATGGGCTCGAAGGTTTCTTCTTCTGACAGCAGAGTAACTGCATTCTGATAGTTTGTTGTGCTGTCTGGCAGCTCGCTTGTGCAAGAAATGCTCCATGATTTTTTGATGGTTTGGATGAGCTACGTTGTCAATGCCCCATGATCACTTCTTGGTCTTTGTCTCTCAGAAACTATTTCCCGACCACCTTTTTGTGATGGAATGGGTCTTTGGGCCTCTGTAATCCTTTTAAATGTTTATAATGATTGTTTTCTATTTTACACAGAAAACGCTACACAGTGTAAAATCTCACCCATCTTTGTTTATTTCAGACTTCAAAAGTCCTCAAATATTATCTATTCCCCTGTCGGGCCCATCCTTGTCGCTATTGCAAGTCATTGATGGCTCATTCCCTGTCCTCCCTTTGTATTTGGAAATATGTTAAAACACTCGAAATATATTAGAAAATGGATTTGGCGGACCGGAAAATATTATATATTTTCATTCCCGAACCCTTTTGGGTCCGGGTCTTATTGCATCGGCGCTGCTCCAAGGTTCCCTTTGTGTTTCATTAAATAATGAAAAACTGTGAAAATGCATTAAAAATGGCCTTTCTACAGACTTAAAATTTTATGCAATACCATGTACAATACTGTCGGGTCCAGTTCATCAGGTCGCACACATATATGTGTAAAGGTCATGCCCCATGGTATTGCTCTGATGCCATATAGCGATGTGATCTGATCGTAATCGCATATCTCTCATGCCTCGGTCCATTGATAGCGCTCTACATTAATCTCCGATAGCAATCATGTGATGCGATGTGGGTTGTTGATATGCGTGCTTGATCGACGGTCCACGTTGCATCGCTAATCACCGTCGCAAGTTCCACACGGTCTACACTTAATCAACCAATTGCCTCTGCCAATTGTGACCTGCCGATAGGAGATTGCTGATCGGGGGTGTCTTCCACCCAACCTTAACTCCTCCTCTGTGTTGGCCGATTGTGATTCATCGACTAGATCTGGGCCATTGATCGGCCATATTTGATGGCTGCTATGGATTTCTCTATTTATGCCTCTACTACTTGGTTTTTTTCACTATTTTTATGTGTTTCTGGCCTCCCGATAGTGCATTTCCCCCATGCTAAGGGTTCTTCTCCTCTGCTAGTTTTTATCCTTGGCATGAATTTACTGGCTTTCGAAGGCTTTAAAGAGAATATTTGGATTCATTTTTGGGCCATTTGCCAACAAGGCTAACGCTAGCTCCTTCTGGGAATGAAAGCTTCTTTGTGAGGTTTCAAGAACTGCAGAATAGTTTCTTTCCTATAAAACAAAATTAAATCTTCCTCCTAGCGTTTCATTAGGCACGGAGTCCATTTTGCAATGAAAATAAAAACTGGAAAAAACATATTTACAATACCAAGGATTTAAAACCTTAAATAAAATAAAGTTTCAAGAACCGCCCATTGACTACGCTACTAAAAACATCTCCTCCTTCGAGACTATGCAGAATAAAGGTATTGTTCTGCTGAATTTGAGCGATGATAAATGGAGCTGTCCATAAGGCGTCAAACTTACCATGGTTTCCCTTCTTTTCCTTTAATACATCCCTTTTGAGAACCCAGTCACCAACCTGAAAACTGCCAATTTTTGCATTTCTATCAAAGGTTTTGTTTTCTTTGTTAATGTGCATTTCAGCAAATTCATCAAAGACTTGTAAAAGCCTATTAATTTCATCATCCTCTTCAAAAACTTTCTAGTATTTGACATTGTCAGGTAGAGATGGTCTATATTTTACCTCATCTATATATGCTTTCAGCCTTGGATGCTTTGCTTGGAAATTTTTGTTGACCTACTGAATGATGAGGCCTCTATCTTGAAACACTTCCAGGCCTTTGATGCCATTTCTTTAGCATTGTTTAAGCCCAACATCAAGGTTTCGTACTCTACTATGTTATTTGTGAACTGAAAAGTTAATTTAAAAGATAAATGAATGCTTTCCTGTGTTGGGAACACAAGGACTACACCTGCCCCTCCAGCTCCTTCAGAGCAATCTCCATCAAAGAACATGTCGCAAATTTGTGGGCCTTCCGATTTTATTCAATCTAAAGAAAACAAGCTCCAAAATCAGTGTCGACACCATAGATGGAATGATTAGTGGGATTCCATTCATCGCTGATAATATAATCCAACCGATCCTTTCTATACAATCTCTTATTTTCACCTCCAAAAACTGGGATAGTATAATAGGACAAATCATTTTGCAATATTCCACCTAATCTCTTGATATAGCCTCTAGAAAGAAACATGCCAAACTTGGGGGGTACATCTGCAACCACAATATCCATCACCATGCTCTTCATGGGAAGTTGAGACAAAGTGATGGCTAGGTCCTTAATTAATCGCAAACATTTCATTTTTCTAGAGTCAAAAGAAAAGAGTTCGTGATAAGGCTTGGTAATGTCAAGATCCAATTTATCCATGACGGCCTTGGGCATTATGTTATGGCTAGCTTGAGTGTCTAGAAGGAAATTGTGAAGGATTTTGTCATGAATAGTCAGTGAGAGATAGAATGATGGGGATTTTGTCTTCACAATTTTCAATCATTGGGCTGAGAATAATAGCTGGTTTGTCATTTTGTAGATTTACATAGTTGGTGCAGGCTTGGATGGCTTTAGGCTCAAGGTCCTCGAGGATAGATTTCTTGAAGAACTCATTCTTCACTAGTTCAATCAATGGTATAGGTGTTCTTAGATTCTAGATTTCTGATTCAAAACTGAAAGGAGAAGGAGACTTGTCAGGGACTCTTACCCCATGGGCTAGAGCTTTGAGGATGATGGGATCAACTGCTGGTTGATTTTGCTTATTAGTTTGTTGTACTGCAGGGACATGAGCTCTTTGAACAGGAGTTCCCTTGGCATTACTCATCTTCGACCTCAAATTATATTTGTGTTGATCTTCAGTTTGTAGAACAATTTCATTGTCCCACTCTTGGCTAATCTAGTCATTTAATAATGACTTTTCATATGTAGCTAAGGTCAAAAAGGGGTCACTGCCTCTGTCTTCCATACAATGGATCTCATCATCTTAATCAAACTGCTCCTCTTCCATGACTATATTTTGGAAAGGGGTCTTCATCCTTTGGTCTTCATCGACATCTTTGCTTCTTTGCAAAATCTGCAACTACCCATTAGCTCTTCTATATGGATTTGGATTTCTAGGAGCAAAGGTATCAAGAACTCTTCTTTTCAAAGGGTGCTAATTACTCTATTATCTTAGTCATTTTATCAATCTTGGGATCTAAAGATGATGAAGACTCACCCCTCTGTCTACTTCTATCAATATTCCCCTTGAGCTTCTCTGCAGCCATGATGTTTGATTCTACTTCCAAGTTTGCATCCTGCATATCATCCAATGTGGCAGATTGCCTCCCTCAATAGTAGACAGAGGTCCAAATCAAAAGTACATGCATAGGTGAGTTTAGCAGAGGTAGTGGTGGGTTTTACTTCAACTGGTATCTTGTTGTACATGTGGTTAAACCTCTTATTAAAATCAGACAACAACTCACCATTTTCCCTCTTTAAGTTCCCAAACTTTCTGTGGTACTAGAGTAGATCCTTATCCCCCAATGCTTTAGGAATGCATCATCTAAAGCCTCAATATCTGCTATAGACCTTAGGGTCAGTTCTTTGAACTATTTTCTAGCCTCTCCATCTAGACTTTGGACAAAGACTCTCATCCATGCATCATCTTCACTAATGTCCAGGTTATCAGCATAGCTATAGAATGACTCAAGATGTTCCTCAGCTGAACACCTTCAGTCCTAGTGAACTTAGGCCTATATTTCTAATATTCTCTAGTAGGCATGGCATTTAAATGAGTGGGCAGTACTAGATGCCCATACCTAACATTTATGATTCTTTCCATTTTAGTAGGTGCTTGCAGATCGGCCATAGTTGTGGTGGCTATAATAGTACTGGAAGTCTGAATGAAAGAGGGTGGAGGAGTGACTGATAGGAATAAAGGGGTATTATGGATAGGAGGTGAGGTTTCCTTTTGGCTTGCAACAAAAGGAGAACCTAAAGATTAAGGAGCTTTATGAATCTCTAAGATTGTTTCTTCGATGCTAGTATTAGAAGCTATACTCTCAACATGTATTTGTTCTATTATAGGATTTTCTTGAAGAGTTATACGAGATTGTTTATAAATACCTGAACCTGATGCTCCTTTCTGCAACACCTTTCTCTCTTTGATGATTTCCTCAAGATTAGATACTGGGTCAGCTTGTGGCTTATGAGGATTTCTCCCAGTACACCTCACAAACTAAGCTAGAACTATGAAGTGGAGTCACCAAGAGGTTCGTCCTTCAGTAGAGTCGCCAGATAGATGATTACAACCAAAAAACTATCTAGGCTTTGTCTATCATCAAAGTTGGATCTCTGTCATCTCCGAGGAAAGCTAAACCTTAGTCTCCTCTCCTCAGCAATGGTCCCAATTATGTTATCACTCCAGGAAGCTCTCCTAGGTTGCAGCTCAGAGATGCTTGGTAACATATAATCTTCCATATTGTTCTCGGAACTATTGGAATGGATGAAGGTCTCGATCAAGCTAGGTAACCATTTCGACTCTATTTTCACTCTAGAGATGCATGAACACCCTCAGCATGACAAGGCTTTAGACCACTAATGCTAAATAGTTTAAAAATTCAATAGATAGATGTAGAATACTTACTGTACTTGTAGATGCATACATAAACATATATGAATAGCTAGCTACAGGAAGTAAATGAAGCTTGAAAATGCAATTTATCAATGCAAAGATAAGATGACAGTTATCTGGCATTACACACACAAGAAAACATGAATAGCCTATTCAATTTCAAATCCAATTTATCAATGCAGAGAAAAGATGACAGTTATCTAGCATTAGACATAGAAGAAATCATGAATAGACTATCTAGGTGCAAGTTTAAGACATATGAGAAAATGGGAATTGAATATGCAATAAAAAAAGAAGCTTGTATTACTAGAATAAAGATGAGACGTTGCAAGGAACAAAGTATCAACAGTCTCCAAAAGTTGAACCTTTGTTACATTTAACTTTAAGCCATTTATAGTACTTTTACAATGCTCCTAAGCTCTCAAAGGCTGAGAGTGTCTTAGTTTATCCTCTCTGTCTTTAACAACTTGATGCCCTAACCAAGCATGCATGGGCTTGGAGGTTTGCTCTTCTCTCAGCAAAGTAATTACATTCTAGTAGTTCGTTGTGCGATTTGGGAGTTCGCTTGTGCAAGTGATGCTCCATGATCATTTGTTGGTTCGAATGAGCTACGCTGTCGATGCCCAATGATCGCTTCTCAATCTATGTCTCCCGACAACTGTTTTCTAGCCTTTGTTTTGTGATGGAATGGGTCTTTGGGCCTCTGTAATCCCTTTAATTATTTATAATGACTATTTTTTTGTTTTACACAGAAAACATTGCACACTGTAAAATCCTACCCATCTCTTTTTATTTTGGACTTGAAAAGTCTTCAGATACTATTGATTCCCCTATCGAGCCCATCCTTATCCCTATCGCAAGTCGCTGATGGCCCATTCTTAGTCTTCCCTTTGTATTTGGAAATATGTTAAAACATTGGAAATATATTAAAAAATGGCTTTGGAAGACTTGAAAATATTATATATTTTCATTCTCGAACCCTTTTGGGTCTAGGTCTTATAGCATTGGCATTGCGCCAAGGTTCCCTTTGTATTTCGTTAAATAATGAAAAACTACGTAAACGCATTAAAAATGGCCTTTCTTCGGACTTCAAATTTCATGCAATACCATGTATAATACCGTCAGTTCCAATTCATTGGGTCGCACACATATATGTGTAAATTCCCTGCCCCATGGTGTTGCTCCGATGCGATATAGCGATGCAATCTGATCGCAATCGCATATCACTCATGCCTCAGGCCATTGATAGCGCTCTTCGTTAATCTCTGATAGTGCTCCTATGATATGACATGGGCCATCAATCTGCACGCTTGATCGTTAGTCCACATTGCATCAGTGATCGCCATCATAAGTTACACATCATCTGCCCTTAATCTGCTGATTGCCTCCACCGATTGCAACTAGCTGATTGGAGATCACTGATGAATGGTGTCTTCTTCCCAACATGAAGTCCTTGTGTGTGTTGGCCAATTGTGATTTTCCGATTAGATCTAGGTCGTTGATCAGCCAGATCGGACGACCGCTGTGCATTTCCCTATTTATGCCTCTGCTACCTAGTTTTTTCAATGTTTTTATGTATTTCTGGCCTCCCGAGAGTACATTTCCGCCATGCTAAGGGTTCTTCTCCTACGCTGGTTTTTATCCTTGGTATGATTTTGTTGTCTTTCAAGGACTTTAAAGAGCATATTTGGATTCATTTTTAGGCCATTTTCTAACAAGGCTAACATCACCTATGTTGTCTCGCTAATTGATTCATTCTCTGCTAGTGTGGTTCAATGGGGTAGATGGAATTATTATTCCAGTGATGGGCTCCTCTTTAGCTTGCTAGCTTTTTGCCTTGATTGATTATTTATTGGTACATCTTTTCATAGTGCTAAGTTTCCTAAAATCCTATGAACTTGAAGTTCATGTTTCCCATAGAAGATTCTTATGCTCTAGAGTATGTTAGGGATTTTTTGTTTCGTCGAGACCTTTAACTATTTAATATCTCATCTAGATTTATTATTCCTTTTACAATTTTTTCATTTATACACTTCTTCCTCAGGATAGTTCTATTCTTATCCATGGATCAAATATTGAAGAACTTCTTTTTTTCCTTTAGCTTCTTCTAATTTGATTTTCACAAACAAAATCTCATCCTTGAATTTTTTTAAGATTGTTTCCTTATTTAACTTGAACAACTCTTGTTTTTAATGCTTGCTCTCTTCTTCTGGTTTATCACATGTTCCTTCTTTTTCTTCTAGTAGAAAGGATGAATTATATTTTCTCTTAATGGCTTCTTCAAGTTTTTCTTTTTGATAAGTAAACTCCTCATCATTAGGGTTTTACATACCTGCTTCAGTACATTTTAGTTGTTATTTTAGATTGTTGTTCTTTCTCCTTGCCTTTTTTAACTGGTTAAGAGGTGATTTCATTAAGGGGATCCTTACTAAGACTATGGCCAGTCATAGACAAACTTCCATAGGTGTTATGGGCATACAGGACTAACTGGATTCTCACCATATGAACTTGTGTATGGAAAGAACCCTTTGTTCTCCACTGAAGTTGAAATCAAGACACTAAGGACAACGTTGTAGGACAATTTGGATTTGGCTACAATACAAAGGCAGAGATTGAACCACCTCAATGAATTGGAGGATACAGAGGCTATCCAGCAGAAGAGAGCTAAGTGGCATGACAGATTTATAAAGAAGAAGAAGTTCCAGAAAGGAGATTAGGCTCTCTTATAGGTAGATGTGGTCTTTGACAATGGGACTGTAAATTTAGTAACCATTCACAGTGCCAGGACACCATTACTTTCTAATTGGCGCCTTCTTCGGTTATATAAAAGGCCTACCTCAAGGGATTCATTTGTCAACATTGTCACCAATTTGGATTTATAGATTAGGGGAACACTAGAAAGCCCACTTTTGCTACTAAAAAATTGATTTTTCCAATAATTGTAACAACTGAAAATCAACTTTGCTTAGCAGTTGTTACACCCACCTTCAAAATAATAATAATAATAATAATGCAGTGAAAACCTTTTCTAGGTGTAGACATACACTTTTGTAGCAGTTGAAAACCACATGGAGATTGATGTAACAACATTTGTCAATTCAAAGCATATCTTAAGATAAGTGTTACATGATATTTTCTTCTTTATCTTTTGTAGAAATTAAAATAATATCAACCAAAAACTTTTAAGAAATAAACGAGATATTATAATAAGTACCAGTACAACACCATGATCTTCATCATTTTCTTATAAAAAACAATTCATAGTGAAATATATATATATATATATATAAAATTTCAATTTACACCATTTTTATTAATTACCGGTTATTTATTAAAACAACAAATATTTAAAAAAAAATAAAAAAAAAACAATATATTATAGAAAAAATAGATAAACAACGTATGTAATAATTGTAATTAATTGAAATTATTTAGTAAAACACAAAAATTATATCCTCTTATTACATTTAAAAATATTAATAATATCGTTCGTTCAGTGATCATCACTTATATAAACATATTACAATATCCTTTTTGAAAGTACCTTACAGTAAGGAAAACTTGAACTCTATTTATTAACTCTTATTATTAATATTATTTAAAAGTTTATTAAATGATTGAGTTGGTAAAAGTGCATAAATTTACCTCTCCAATTGAAACGTACAGAACCACAATGTTTTGATTAGAAGTAGGTATTCGCGAGGAGAGCAACGGTCATGACTGCAACCCAAGGAGACACTATTCGCTGACCAAAATCAATATCATCCATCGAACAGAGAGTAACTCAACATTGATTTGAAGTAGGTATTAGCGAGGAGAGCCATCGAACAGAAAGTAACGCAACAATGGAACAAAGCAATGGAATTAGGGACATTGTCCTTCTCATTATGAGAATGGTGGACAGTGAGGTAAATGGAGGAATTATTTCTCAAAACCCAACAGCCACAGCAACAAATGAAACTCGCAGAATTCAAGATGAGAATTTGGTGTTTACTGTGAGCGTTAATGCTGAAATAGGGAGTTTATCAGAAAATATTGATATACATAGATTAGATGATCGATGGCGTGGAGACAATCTTGATCGTTTCGTGGAAACAGAAAATGAGGACTATCTCAGAACATTTATATTTCCTCACAACCTTATTGTTGTTCGATACATAGAAGATTTTCCCAACGAACAAGCTGAAATTCAAATTATATGGAATTCCAGATTCTCATGGTCTGAGATCAAACAATATGTAGAAGACTATACGTCTAACTTCGATTTCAGATCTGAAACGATCACTGTTAGAAGCCTTTCCGAGGAGGAAAGAGTGAATAATATTAGTGTAGCAGTGGATGGGTTGCCATCCATTATTATTAGCAGCGAAGAAAGTGAAAACGGTGACGGAGTGATGTGCCCAGTTTGTCAAGACCCATCATACTAAGTATTACTAATGCTTTTAATTTTATTTTTATCAAGGATCGGTAGGGTTACACATCATACTAAGTATTACTAATGCTTTTAATTTTTGGCATATAATTTTTGGGTTATTCATTTTCTCAAGAATAAGAAGAATTATACTTCACTAGTTATTGTGTCATGCATTAATTATGATAAAGGATAACTAAAATATTTATTGCTAATACATCAATATTTATAATATCTGGCAATTATTTTTCTTCCATTTAATTATCCTTTCTCTTTACTATATGTTATCTTTGCATGTTAAATAAAATATCATTAATACTTTATGTTTTGTAACATTGAATATAATTCTGAATTTTAGATATGCAAAAATTATTGAAATGGCACAAAAAACAATTATTTTGTAACACACCCCTACCTAAATGCCACCACATCATGGTAGAATAAGGTGGTTACTATGTTGGCATAAGATCTACGGTATCCTTATGGAAATGGGCTCTAAACATTTTTATATTTTAAACTAGTTTAAAGCATTAACTAGACATCATTTTTGTGTCTATCTTGTCAAGATGATTCTAGTGATATAAACTTCTACTTCAATTGGACTTCTCCATCAAAAATTATGGCAGTCTTAGTTCTAATGAATGAAAAGGTTCTATGTCACCACTTCACCATGTGGAATCCAAGCATTGGTCGTAACCATCCTCTCAACTCATCTTGGATTGGGTGTATTAGTTTTAGACTCATTCATGAGTTTGATTTTGACAACACTATGTAGTGTTCATTAATAAGAAATCGATTGGGCTTACGTATAGGCCACTACATTGTGAGATTACATCATCTCACACTCACGTGTGTAGCCACTTCATCCCGATATTACATCATATTTCACTCACATGTATGTCACCACAACCTGAGATTAAATCATCTAGCACCATTTAACTCGCACCACACCTTTAAAGTAGTGTGGAACAATTTCCAGGCTAACGTGTCCTAGTGTGTAAACACATCCTCTTTGTCAATGGTTTCATTTGTCAACTATGAGGATCCTTTCTACTTCCATAACAACCCGGTTGTCATCCTCACACTGTCACAAACATTGCTCCCTACTACCTATAGCAGATGGAGTTTAGGAAAGACATATTGTCATCATTTTCCGTGCTAGTTTTCTTCTTCAAAGCTATGCCCAAATTTTGTCCTTTTCCATTGCCTCAAATCCTCCACACGAATTTTGGGCCTTTCTAATGGCCAATAAAAGTATTCCATCTAACCTCGACCTTCTCCACCCCATCCACTCTGCCATGCTAGTTGAGTCAACATTAGCCTGACCTCTGCCCAACGTGGCCATTCGAAAGATTCCATGATCTAACCTTTGTTCTTACATCATCCTAAGTTTCACCTCGACCATTTATTTCTCTCACTTATTCCGAGTAGTTAAGCATATAAGCTTTAGCTCTTAGTCCCACATTGTGGTCATATGACTAGAAACTAGATCTTCAAACCAAGTGTCGCACTTCTCAATAAAATCATCCAGTATCATGGATTAGAATAAGAGGCTAAGGATAAGAGAAAGGACCCTTGATCTGATTTAAAATATTATACTGCAGTGCTAAGATCCTCCTCGGATTATAAATAAAATGCTTTCATCGTGCTTAAGGATTTATTAATTTTTGCAAATGAAATGAAGAGTTTTTATGTTAATTTTATGTGCAATTTAACATAAATAAGAAATGGAATAACATCACAAACATGTACAAAACATCATAAAAAATACATTACAACAAGTACATGATAAAGGAGTTCACCCCTCGTGGGGTAAGTCTCCTTGGTCCAGGTACAAATGTAAATATATATGTTTACAATGCTCAATTTCTTTTGAATCCTGCTCCAATGAGTCCAAAATGTCCAAAAATGGCCATCTAACCTAATTTTGCATCCAATTTGGTGGAAATATGAAGAAGTTATGACTTCTCCTTCTTTTCCCATCACTCGCTCCACAAATTGCCCCATTTCTGGCACGATCCTATAAATTATATGCAAAAAGGTGTTAACTGAGAGAAAATTTCATCGCGTGGCACGGCATAATTTGTTGGTTGATTGTTCCATCGCAAATCACAATCAATGGGGAAACTACTGGGTTTTATAATCTGTGAAAACGACTGGTGATATGCGATTGTGATGTCACAGACCCGACAAAGGTATTAACCATAACTAATAAAGATATCTCGTCCATGATCGTTTCACAAATCACAATTCGACAGAGTATCGACGGTCCATATATGCGAGACATCGTTTTTTCTGTGAAGTACGATTGTGATTTGTGATCCATCCCATCCCAACTCTACGACCAATCCCTTAATTCCTTTCAACCTATCTTTTGTAAAGTGTGATTGGGATCTGCGCTCTGTTGCATTGCATCGCAACCCTTCCCTACTCAGGGCTAATTCCTTAATGCCTTCATGAATGTCTTATTGCATTGTACCTTGGTTGTTCTGGTGCCGATTTTTAAGGCCAACTCACTTGTGACATGCAATTTGTGAGATGCGGGGGCACTGGCAGTATGGCACTTGGGGCTTCCCCATTCACTAAAAGGCCTTGCCACATAATGCACTCCTGCCATGTGTCTAATTCAAACCTGAACTTTGACTTGCTCTAAATTCTGCATATGAGCTCGGATTTGAGTGTCATTCACACCGCTGGATCCATACTCATGAGCTCTTCGATCTGAAGCTAAGTTATCAATATGATGATACTTTGATTTTTGAGCCTAATTTTGAGAATCTCATCACTCCTCCCCAATTGAATTCTTTTGGATCTCAAAAGATCACTTTCAGTTGACCAGCAAGGGAGTGTACGGTTCCCTCAAAAGATCACTTTCAATTGACCAGCAAGGGATTTGTACGCTTGAGCCCCATTCAAAGATAATCGACCCTTACCCTTCTGGATGTCCTTGTTCATCTGTCAAGTATAGTGTCTTGCTGAAGCTCATCAGGGAATTCTAGAGAAAATTATTCAATAGAGGGAATTTGAGTATTCTCTCCTTGATCTTCAATCAAATGAGGCTCATACAGCCTTAAATTCTCAACATTAACAACAACATAAATTTACATATATGAAGGAAAATACCACCTGAAGGCAATGTTACCAATTTTTTCCAAAATTTTGAATGGAGCATATCTAATTCATTTTAGCCTTTTACCTTCTCTTTGGAGCCTCTCTTTATTAATGTGAATCCAAAATTCATCACCAGCTTGGAACTTGATATCCTAATAGTGCTTGTCACGCCTTGATTTGTACTTGCCTTGGCTTTTCTCATGTTATTCTTGAAACTTTTAGTGCACTAATTGGATTTGTTAAATGAAATTTATTTCTTTGTCTATGTCGATATGACCTTCAATAGAAACATCTTTTCCAAAAATAAAATCCAAAGGAGATTTAGGCAGGTATCCCATGCATGCTTCAAATGGTGAAATTTGAGTTGAAGAGTGCTTGGCTCAGCTGTAAGTATGTTGAATATATTGAAATTGTTCATCCAACATCTTAGGATGCTGGCTACAATACCCATGAAGAAAATGTATCACTCTTCGGTTTACCACTTCTGTTTGACCATCTATTTGTAGATGAAAAGTTGTACTCTTTCTCAGTTTGGTGTCCATCAATCCCCACAATATTGACCAAAATTTCCCAACAAAGCGAGAATCTAGATCATTAACAATGGATGTAGTGTTGGAAATAATACTGAGAGGTGGGGTGAATCATTATTATCAGATCAAGAATTTTGCTTTTTCATAATAATATTTATATACACTACTTTACAAAGGGGAACTAGCGTGTACACGCAACTGTCTTTAAGGCAACCAGTGTTTATGCAGTAAACTTATGATTCGGTTAGCTCATCATATGTGGATATTTAATTAGTGCATCAGTACTTCATTAATCATTAAACATTAACCATGTGCAGTATAAACATAATAAACCATTACATATAAGAAACACACATGAACACCAAGATTTAAGGTGGAAACCCAATGTGGGCGAAAACCACTTGCTGTTGTTGTCTCTGTCTTCTTTTAATAATAAGAGAATCTATTTACAATCTTGTACTCATGAAGACTCATACCGGTACGTAGGCTTCTACCTGTAGAAGGTTATAACCTTCTCTCATTTTCTAGCTTCTAGTGGAAGCGAGCTACAACCCCCTAGCTCTTGTACTAGCCAATATGTTTACTACTACATAGGTGTCTGCCTACAGAAAACTCCATTCTTCCACTAGGGACGACTTTTCATGAACTTTTAGATTAGATGCTCCTAGCACATATCAATACGTATGAAGACCTTGACTCATTAATAACCCATCAAAAATTTAGAAACTCAAACTTCATCAACCAACATGTAGTTAATCTGAAACAATTAGATCACTATCATGAGAACACTATACTGAACCTAGAAACCTGTATCAACATTCAAAACCAACTGAACCTAAAAAGTTCATGTGTTAGACTATATACGCTACTTCAATGAAGAAAACCTACGTGCATACACTACCTTCAGCCCAACTAGCATATACCTCCAAATATTATGAATCATAAAATCTCTAAATCACATACTGTACCAACCAATAATGTATTGAACATCTACTGTCAACTTACAGAACTTTACACATGCAGGCAACATAAAACACTTCTTCTCACTTATAGAACCAATAAAATATCAACCTCCTTATGCATTCAATTTTACATTCAGATCTAAAAAGACTTCATTGACAGACAATAGTAAAATAGCAGCAACAATAAAGTAGTAATATTGATCTAATCGATCAATCATCTCTAAACATCAAGCTTTTCTTTTGTATACGCTACTTGAAAGAATAGAACCAGTGTGTATATTATCTTTTGTCGAGATGAACTTGCGTACAGATATGAAAATATTGACTCAGAACTTTGTTGCAATTCCAGACTTTAGACAAACTGAGATCATGATAGATAACGAATAAAACAGATGCAAAACATCAAATCTAGCCTCAACCAATATCAGATCATTCAAGAGTAAGTCATTTCAGGTCTCATGATCTTGGTCCAATATTGAGCTGAAGGTGCACATAAATATTTCAGGTCTAGTCCCAAACATAAGCCTACAACATAAAATATACTTCAGGTAGAAGTATTCCTTAGAATCTTATTTACCTGGACATCTGGCCTTAGGATCCTCTCTTCCTTATATATTTTTTGTCCTTTCTCAATACCATGGACTGAATTCATTTAGGACCAATACCTTGGATCAAATACCATGGACCGAATACCTCGGACTAAATACCTAGGGTCAATATCATGGTCCAAAAATACCTTGGACCAAATACCATAAAACAAAACCATGGTTTTCAACATGTACATGCTTTTCCTTCTGTGGTAGTGCGTGTGTACGTTATACGCTATTTCTGTTCAGAGTACCTGCATGTATACGTTGCTTGGACTAAGTAAACTTGCATGTATCTCTTAAAATATTCTTACATCATCTTCTTACTTCAACTTCTTTATTCTGATCAATAGAGCTTAGTTCCATCTTCCTAATCCTCTGTACCACGACCCTATTGCCTCTGAATATTCCTGATAGCCTCTTATCAAAAATGAGTTGACCTGTAGAGTTTCCATCAAGCAAAATACTTGTATCATAATGCCAAGAGGTAGGCAATCCAAAATTAACCCAAGCAATTTGAAATAATAACTGAGCAATTTGTTAAGCTGTAACTTGCTTTTTACATGGCATCAAAATACACATTGTGATGATCCTATCCATAACTACATACAAGTAATCATGACCTCTTTTTGGCAATTGAAGACCTCCTAAAAAATCCATAGAAACACTCTCCCATGGTCATGAAGGAACTGAAAGTGGTGTGTACAATCCTAACTTCCTATTACTAAGCCTACTGTTTGCACATAATGAACATCCTTTAATAAAACGAGACACACTTTCAAGCATACGAGGCCAATAAAAATACTTATGTAGATGTGCAACCATATTACATACACCGAAATGACCAACAATAAGAGAAGTATGTGCCCCTCTTATGATGTTAACTCTTTCTTGTTGTGGAATAAAACGCTTTCTAAGATGGTATAACAAGTTATCATGCAAATGATAATCTAATTCCTCTACATGGTTACATTAACTCAAGCTTGCAAAAACATCTTGAAAGTCATTATCTAATGCATATTGCTCAATATAACTTTCATGTAAAACAAAATTATGCTCGAGTAAAGTAGTTGCACTAACAATAGGCCGAGAAAGCATATGAACAAATTTGTTGTAGATACCTTTCTTATACCCAATTACGAAGTGAAATAGTTGAAGAAAACCCATCCATCAAAAGAGTCATGATTTCTACAACTTTGATTGAGATTGTAAATATTGCAATGGTTGATGATCAGTGTGAATGATGGTTTCCTTAACCATCAAGTAGGGCTTCCATCTTTTCACACTTTTCACCAACGCATATAATTATTTTCATATGTAGGAAAATTAATCATTGCACCATTAAATTTTCCAAATGAAAATAGATAGGCTTACCATGTTGAATGAGGATTGTACCAATAGCATAATCACTTGCATCAATATGAATCTCAAATAACTATCTCAAGTCTGGAAGTGTAAGTGCTAGAGTTTTATTGATATTTTTGTTCAATACATCAAAGGTGTTTTTCTATTTTCCCACCCACTGAAAATCCTTTTTCACACTTGTTAATGCATGCAAAGGAGCGGCTATAACAAAAAAAAACAATGAATTTCATCCAATATTGGGCTGCTTCGAGAAAAATTCTTACCTCTATAACTGTCTTGGGCCTTGGCCAATTCACGATGATGTTAACCTTGGAGGGATCGATTTTCAACTCACCTCCTCCAACAATCTGATGAGAGTAGACTAAAGGAGTTTTTCCAAACTTGTATTTTGACATCTTAGGATAAAAATGTTCTTTTTCCAAGACATCAAATACTTTTCTTACATGCACGACATGATCATCACAAGATTTAATGAAAATTAAGATGTTATATAAGTATACTATGAAAAAATCATCAAGAAATGAACTCAATACATAATATAGCGGAAGAATTACATAAACCAAACGATATAAGTAGCCATTCAAACAAACCCGGTTTTGCTTTAAATTTTGCCTTCCAAATGTATCCTTTGGCTATTATAATTTGATGGTATCCACTTCTTAAGTCCAACTTAATAAACTATTTTGCATCTTTCAATTGATTAAGTAAATTATCTATTTTGGGTAGTGGGTAATGGTTCTTCATCGTAATTTTTTGCAATTCGTGAAAATCCACACACATGTGCCATGTTCCATCCTTCTTTGGAACCAATACAATAGGTGAACCACACGATGACGAAGATGGTCTTATGATACATTTATTGAACAACTCTTGAATTTTCTTCTTAGTTTGTAAGCTTTCTATCATTGACATTCTATACATTCCAATGTTAGGAAGAGGAAAATCTTGTTGAATCTATATCTCATCTTGGATTTCTCTCTTGTGAGGAAATTATTTTAGTTCCTAAAAAATACATAATATTGGTTAACTAGGTCAACCAATTCAGATTTAAAATTCAAATCACAGCCTTTAAATTCTTCAATATCGACATCATTCCTAGGTTTGATCAATATAAGCATAAAATTATTGCTCAAATTTATCAGTCCTTTCATCTTCCTTTCGTTAACAAGCGAAAGATTTGTTTTCTTGCTTTGAGCTCTCACAATATATTATACTACATTTTTGAATAAATGATATTTTTTTCATTTCTATGGAAGACAACTTTTCTTTCATAAAGGCGTGAGCTACCCAAAATGATGCCAAAAATATCTAGCAACACAATGTCAAGCTCCACTTCATCTATGAATTTTGCAGTGATGGCGAATTTCAGTTTACACTTTCTTGTAACCTGCAATTGTGCATTTTCACATACCCATCCGAGGGGATACAGTTTATGACGTGCGACGATTTCCATATTTAAAATCTTGAGAATGTTTTCAGAGATAAGATTTGCTAGAGGACCCATATCAAACAACTTATCAATCATGTTATGTTTTGAGATCACCCTTATGTGAAACAATTCTATTCTCCTCTTTTCATTTGGAGTTTCATTTTGTGATTTTGAAGAACTAGTTCTGGAAATGGATTCTTTTTCTTTTAACCCCATGGCTGTGATTTTAGTTTCATCACACAAATTGGATCCTAAATCTTATTGAGTGGTTGTAGTTGTCTTTTGTTTTCCCTTGTTGTTGTTTTTCTTTGGTCCAATTTCGGGATGAACCTTCTAACATAGAACTTAATCGCAAGCCTCTTTGGAACAATGTTTGCAAGTAACTTTCTCTCCTTATTTTTTGATAGACACATTTTTCTTTTCCTTCCAATTGAATGCCTTTTCTTTTCCCTTACTCTTAACTGAATTTTTACTACCTTGTTTTGGGGTGTTTTTCCCTCTTGCCTCAATATGAGTGGCTTGCACACACGCATCATCTAGATTATTGGGATTATAAATTAAGCTAGTATGCCTAAAGTAATTGTGTAAACCCCCTATGTACATCAACAATGTGTCCTATGATTGAAAATCTACACCTAACCTCAAAGACTTTTTTCTGAATTCTTGGGTGTAATCTTGCACGTGTTGACCTTTAAGCTCTCTAAAGTTATACCAATTCATGATGGATTTATGCATATAAGCTAGAGGGTACAATTGTCTTTTTATTGCAAAAATGAAATCATTCCAAGAAATAGAGATCTTACCCTTTTTTTTAATCTCCTCTTGGGTCTTTGATTCCCACCATACTAGTGATGCAACCCCCAATCTCAAGGAAGCTAACTGAATCTTTATGTCATCTTATTAAAGGTTTTGAATCTTGTAATAGACCTCCAACTCATGAATCCAATTATCAAGCTTCTTTGTACTCACTTCACCATTATACATGGGCAACTCGAATTTAACATCAAGTTTTAAAAAAGGATGTACCAATTCCTTTTGAAGTATGATGATCAGTATGAGGAGGGGTGGTGTTTGTGGAAGAGGGTGAAGATGCTTGTTAAGAAGAAAATGAAGAAGATGGTGGAGAGGGTGGAGATTTGTCTCCATTTATCTTACCTCCTTTTCCACTACCTACTCTTGGAGAGCCTTCTCTTTTGGGAGGTTTGGAACTTTCCCCTTACAACCTAGTATTCCTCTCTTCACAGAGGACCTTCGCCATATCTATCATATAAAAGAAAGAATTTCTGAAGGCCTTCTCATCTTCTATCATGTTTGTAGCTTCTCCTTCATGAGACATGATCTTTGGACTGTCAACCGCAACTCGAGGTTGAATTGGTGTTGGAGATTGTGGCAACCTTGCTCTCCTTCCACTTGACCCAACTTCAGGTCTTCCAACAAAATTTCCTTCACCTCATTTGAACTTTAACCTTGTAATCATTACATAAACTTGCAAACAATTAAATCCTTCTTTCACAAAGAAAACCTAGTCGCTCTGAGACCAAATTGATTTGATTTAGAATATTAGATTCTAGTGCTAAGATCCTTCTCAGATAATAAACAAAATGCTTTCATTATGCTTAAGGGTTCATGAATTTTTTCAAGAGAAATGGAGAGTTTTTATGTTCATTTTATGTGCAATTTAACATAAATAAGAAATTGAATAGCATCATAAACATGTACAAGACATCATAAAAAACAAATTACAATAAGCACATGATAAAGGATTTGACCCCTCCTTGGCTATGTCTCCTTGGTCCAGCTTCAAATGGCTTGGGCCTCTCTATTATGCTCAAAAGTGTAAACATTTATGTTTACATTGCTCGATTGCTTCTGAAACCTGCTCCAATGAGTCCAGAATGTCCAAAAATGGCCATCTAGACTCTTTTTGTATCCAATTTAGTGGAAAAATGAAGAAGTTGTGACTTCTTGTTTTCCCATTATTCGCTCCACAAATTGCTCCATTTCCATCATGATCCTACAAATTAGCCACAAAAATGCGCTAACTAAGTCAAAATTTCGCCATGTGATAGGCCAAAATTTGTGATCTAACTATTTCATCACAAATCACAATTGGTGAGGAAACCAGTGGGCTTTATAGTTTGTGAACATGATCAGTAATGTGCGATTGCGATGTGGCAGGC
>APFE030216171.1:1297-31750 GCA_000404065.3 Pinus taeda
CCGTTTGGGTAAATTGGTACCCCCGTTTGGGTAATTTGGTACATCAACTTCCCAGGGTCGTAACTTTGGCATACGATCTCCGTTTTACGCGCATGATAGCCCATTGGAAAGATCTCTCCGAGGAATATGACGGGAAAGACAATTTTTTATCAAAAAAATCGCGGGAGCAAGATTCCCCAAAAAACATCGTTTAGGGCCTCAAAACGGCTCCGGAAGTTCAAGACTCGAAAAACTGCTAAAAATAGTAAACTGCGCTATAATTAAGGAAACTAAAAATGTTGAGGTGGGGGTCCAGGTGGACTTGGCAGGTGGCCACCAATATCCACCTGGATCAGTCCTTTACCAGTACGCAGGCTGCAACTTGCAGAGAGCTACAACTCTCTCTTGTTTTCCAGTCTCTCCTGGAAGGGAGCTACAACCCCCTACTTCTTTTCTTTCAAGGACCAATTTTCATAAATTTTCAAACTGGATCCATAAATATCAAATGATCGTCAAGTACCAGTAAGTCACCCAGATAACCAGATCCACAATAACAGAAAAATAAACCCAGAACACCTTCTATGGCGTCTCCTGTGGCGCCTCCTGTGGCGCCTCCTGCAGCGTCTCCTGCGGCGCCTCCTGCGGCATCTCCTGCGGTGCCTCCTGCGGCGTCTCCTGCGGCGCCTCCACACTTCCGCAACTGTAGCGCTCGAGAGATCACCCTTCACAGATTCGCTTTCCACTTCACTTTCGTATAGATCGAGCTTTTGAAACAATAACCCAATATTTCAGATCTTAAGATATGCAACCCAAAAGCATACACAAGCCAAATGATCTCCTTTGCTTTATATAGGCAAGGTCTTCCTCAAATCATGGACCAATACCATGGGCCAAAACCATAACAAACCAATACCATCAACTCAATACTAGGGATCAACACATCTGTCGAGATGCCATGGTCCAAAAACCATAGGTTCAAATTCCAAGGACTAACTAGCATGGACCAAAGGTAAGTTTTCCCACATGAAATAAACTTTTCTCTGCATAAAATTCCATGAACTTTTCTCCACATGAAATAAAATTTTATAAACTTTTCTCTGTATAAAATTCCGTGATCTTTTCTCGCGTACTTCTTAATTCTCATCATATTGAGAGCCATGCCATGGGTGTTGCCATGAAGTACAACATCTGTAACATATAACCATACCAGAAACATAATGCCAACACCGATATCATATATTGCCAAAACCCTATATCGGGCACCGATATATGTGCTAGCACCCAATTACAACTACTGATCATCGACATTAAGGTAACAACGTAGGGATTTTGGCTATAAAAGATTTATATATGGGAGAGGTGGGATTTGATCCCCCAACCTCTCTTTAATCATTTGCTGATTTTAGCCAATGCACCAACCACTATACATTGGTAAATCTGCTGATAAGTTTTACTTAAACTTAGTATTTTTTGCTCTGCACAGTTTTCAAAACAGAGAGAGACAACATGCATGAATTTCGAGGTAGAATGCAAACACAAATTTCAAGGCAGAAGGCAGATTAATTCATATTTTTAATGTAGGAACTGTTAGCGCTCTAGGAAGCTCCCCTAGGAGTAGATCGGAGATGTCTGGAAACATATAAATCTTCAATATCGTTCTCTGAACTATTGGAATGGATTGGGGTTTGGATCAAGTTAGATGACCATTTCAACTCTATTTCACTCAAAACATGCATGAACACCCTCGGCTAGACAAGGTTTTAAACCACTAATGCATAATAGATTATAGATTCAATGGATAGATGGATAATACCACCTATACCAGCAGATGCATATACAAACACATATGAATGGCTAGCTACAGAAAGAAAATGAAGCTTACAAATCTAATTTATCAATGTATAGATAAGATGACAGTTATTTGGCATTCGACACAGAAGAAAAACATGAATAACCCATTCAAGTGCAAGCTTAGAATAGAGGGAAAGATGTGGATTGAATATATAACAATAAAAGAAGCTTGTATTACTCGAATGAAGATGAGACACTGAGAGGAGCAGAGTCTCCACAATCTCCAAAAGTTAAACCCTTGATACTTCTAACTTTCATCCATTTATAAGCTTTTTATAATGCTCTCAAGCTCTCTGAGGCTTGAGGTATCTTAATCTATTCCCTGTCTCTTTTTATCTACTTGATGCCATAACTCGACATACATGAGCCCAGAGGTCTCTTTTTCTAACAACATATTAACCAAATTCTAGTAAATTTGCCTTGCTAGTGGCTCGCTCGTGCCAACGATGCTCCATGATCACTTCTATTGTGGGCTGCATCATGCTATGGCTTTTTCCCCTTCCAGCCATATGTCTCCTGACCATTTGTTTCCTAACATTCTGTCTCCCGGCCTTTGTTCTGTAACATAATGGGTCTTCGGGCCTTTCAAATCCTTTCAAATACCAAAAATGACTATTTTCTGTTTTACACAGAGAAACACTGCAACACTATGAAATTTTGCCAAGCTCTATTCATTCCAGACTTCAAAAGTCGTTAAATATGGTCTATTCCTCTATCAGGTCCGTCCTCATAACTATCGCAAGTCGCTTTGGCCTTGCTCCTTTGTATTTTTAAAAATACGTTAAAATTGTGAAAATAACGTGAAAATTGGCTCCCTCCAGAATTCAAATATTATATATTTCCCTTCACGAACCCTTTCGAGTCTGGGCCTTATTGCATCAACGCTGTTTCTTTGTATTTCATTAAATAACAAAATATGTGAAAATACATTAGAAAATTCCTTTCGATGGATCTTAAAATCCATGCAATAATTTTTATATAGCCATCGGGTCCGGCTAATCACATCACATATTGCGATAGCCCCGAGCCATTGAAAGCCCTCTGTTGTGGTTGCTGATTGTGATTTTTTGATTAGATCTTGACCATTGATCAGCCAGATTTGATGGCTGCTATGCCTTAACTTGTTTATGCCTCCGATACTCTATTTTTCACTATTTTTATGTGTTTTTTGCCTCCTGATAGTGTTTATCTGCCATTCTAAGGGCTCTTCTCATGCAAATGCTTTGATATTTGGCCTGATTTTACGAGATTTTGGAGACCTAGAGAGCATATTTAGATACATTTGGATCAGGACCTGATGCAATTATAGATGTGAGAGTAATATTTTTTGAAGTACGACTTATGTCCAAAGCGGAGCAAGAGGATATGTGGCCATCGAGGCTAAAAAAGGGGACATTTCCACTAAAAATAGTAGCACTGCACCTCAGGGGCTAACACTGGCTCCTTCTGGGGATGAAAGCCTCTGTGTGAGGTTTCAAGAACTGCAGACTACTACCTTTATAGTAACAACCAAAACAAACTTATTTCCTCGTGTTCCATTGGGCATGGAGTTTATTTGCATAGAAAACAAAAACTGAGAAAACCTATTACAATATTAAGGCCTTAAAGCCTCATATGAAGTAAAGTTTCAAAAACCACCCATTGACTAGGCCATCAAAAAAACCTTCCCCCTCCAAATTGTCCAGAATGAAAGTATTGTTCATCTGAACTTGAGCAATGAAAAATGGTCTCGTCCATAAGGCATCAAATTTACTGTGGTTTCCCTTGTTTTCCTTCAATGCATCCCATTTGAGAACCCAATCACCAACTTGAAAACTGTCCATTTTTTCCTTTCTATCAAAGGTTTCTTTGATCTTCTTTTTATGAATTCTTGTCTTCTCAACCATTTGTTATTTGATCTCCTTGCTATGTCACTCCTTTCATCCCATTCTTCTTGCAAGAATTTGGCCACAGGGAGAATCAGTTGGATAGGAAAAACAACATCAGCACCATAAACCAGCTTAAATGGATAATTTCCTATGGACTTCTTGTTAGTAACTCTGTAAGCCCATATTGCAAACTTCAACATGGAATCCCAGTTCTTTTCGTTGTCCTCCAACAGTTTTTTTATTATCCTTACAAGGCTCTTGTTAGATGATTCTGCCAGGCCATTGCCTTGAGGGTAATATGATGTAGAATGCACCAATTGAATGTCCATGGATTCACACATGTCCACCAATTCTTCTGCCTTGAAAAATATTGCATTATTAGTGACTAGTTTGGTTGGGCAACTAAATCTTGTGAAAATATTCTCATTCAAGAACTTTATGATAACTTGATGATTAGCATTTTTAGTGGGTATGGCCTCAATCCATTTGGTGAAATAATCAGTGGCTACCAAGATCCATTTGTGATGGCCACTAGAATGTGGATTGATCTTACCTATGAAGTCTAAGCCCCATTGCTAGAAGGGACCATTGACGTGTGCTGGCTTCAAGGACAAAGATTTTAGTTGTTGTCTTCCTGCAAACCTATGGCATTTGTCACAAGATTTCATGGAAGAAAACACATCGGAGAATAGAGTAGGCCAATAATACCCAGCTCTCAGGATCTTGTGGGTCATAGTTTTCCAATAATGCTACCCTCCACAGATGCTAGAATGGAACTGGTGCATGACTTCCACAGATTGCCCTTTGTCTATACATCTCAATAGGATCCCTGATGGGTCTTTTCAATAGAGCAGGTTTTCATTAATGCATAATTTGGCTGATCTGAGCTTACTGGCCCAGGCTTGACTCAACCTAAGCTCTCGAGGGACTTCTAGCTTCTACAAAAAATGAACTACACTGGAAGACCATTCATAGGTGGCTAGATTTTCAGCCAAAGACTGATTTTGCTCTTTCTCTTATACTGCTTCCTCTATCCGCTCACCACCTGAATTTGAAACCACACAATTGATGCCTAACAAATTGCAATTTTCGTCAACCATAAGCTTAGCCAAGCCCTAGCCTTTGACAATCTTGGTGGGCTTCAACTCTATGAATTTTGCAATCCATTTAGCTCTCTTTCCATCAATATATAGCTGAGTTAGGATGTCTTTTATTGAGGCTGAAGGTACATATGCAACCACTTTGGAATGAAGAATATAAATTTTGAATGCCTTTAAAGATTTTATGAGAGCATAAGCTTGTTTTTCAATAAGGTCATACCTTAGTTAAACATCCCTCAGAGTTTTGCTGAAAAAGGACATAGGGTGTCTATGCCTTCATCGTTGTTCTACAATAGAATTGTTGCAAGTGTATCATAAGAGGAAAAAGAGAAGATATAAAACTGCCTGGTATAATCTAGGTTGATTAGAGTGGGAGCTTCCATGATAGCTTGTTTGATGGCTTCAAAAGATCTTCTTGCACCATCTATCCATTTTATTTCTACTCCTTTCTTCAGCATGGAAGTGATGTGCTTCACTAGCTCTGCAAAGTTTGGAGTAAACCTCTTGACAAAGTTAATCTTACCTAGGAAAGATTGAATTTCCCTTTTCGACCTTGGGATGGACAATGTCATAATTGCTTGAACCTTGCTAGATCAATCTTCACACCTTCAACAGAAACAATATGTCCCAACAGTTTGCCTTCTTCTAGAGAAAATTGTGACTTCTTTGGGTTTATGGAAATTCCAAACCGTTTTCACTTTAGAAACACCTTCTTCAAACACTAAAAATGGTCCTTGTGACTGTTGGAGAAGATTGTTATGTCATCAAGGTAAATAAGGACAAACATGTCCTTCTCTCCCACAAAGGCTATGTCCATGGCCCTTTGAAAAGTGGCCCCAATGTTCATTAGTCCAAAAGGCATTTTGGAGTACCTGAAAGTACCCCAAGGAGTAGTGAAGGTGGTCTTTTCTTGATATTTTGGATGTACAACAATCTGATTGTAACCTGAAAATCCATCTAAGAAAGACATGACTCTAGCCCCTGAAAAATTTTGCAGCAAGTGTTCCATCTTAGGCAGGGGGTAGTTGTCTTTTTTAGAGCATTTGTTTAGATTCCTGAAGCCAACACAAAGCCTGATTTCTCCATTATTCTTTATTACTACTACAAGGTTAGCTATCCACTTTGAATACCTTAGGGGAACTATGATCTTGGCTTCCAACAACTTCTTGATTTCCTTTTCAATCAAAGGCAATAAGAGAGGGTTGATAGGTCTTAATTTCTACTTAAAAGTGATGGTGTTCTTATCTAGCGGAATCTTATGTTGAATTATGTTGGTGTCATAGGTCTTAAGATCACTGTATGCCCAAGCAAAAATATCAGCAAATTGTTTCATCAGGGTGCAATACTCAGAATTTTGGGCAGAGGACAAGTGAGTGGACAGATTTATGTACTTTGGATGGGCTAGAATCCCTACATTATGTCTATGAACAATAGACTCATTTTCTTTTTTGGTAGGCTTATAAGGCATATCATTATGATCAAACAGCTTCCCTAAGGGCACCAATCCTTTGGGTATATAGTTACTAGGTAGCTGGGCAATGCTTTCCCAGCCAATCTCGTCCTTTAGCTTGGACTAGGTGCATTCTTCATTGGTTTTATTTTCTTGGTCAATGTGCATTTCAGAAAATTCATCAATGACTTGTAAAAAATTATTAATTTCATCATCATCTTTAAAATCTTTCTAGTATTTGAAATTGTCAGTCAGAGATGGTTTATATTTCACCTGAACTTCATAAGTCAGTTTAGGAGGCAAAGGAGGAATAAACGTGCTAGTAGATGCAACAAGGGAATTAGCAAGTTGGTTCTTCATTCTTGGTATGTAAGAAATTATGAAAATATTGAAAGAGTCCTTGAGCTTCCATACCTCATCTCTATATGCTTTCAGCCTTGGATGATTTCTTTGGAAAGTTTTGTTGACCTACTGAATGATAAGATCTATGTCTCCAAACACCTTCAAACCTTTGATGCCCATTTCTTTAGTAACGTTTAAGCCCAATATCAAGGCTTCATACTCTGCTATGTTATTTATGACTTGAAAAGTTAATTTGAAAGATAAATGAATGCATTCCTATATGGGGGACACAAGGACTACACCTGCCCCTATAACTTCCTTAGATCGAGCTCCATCAAAGAACATGTCCCAAATTTGTGGTCCTTCTTCCTCTATGATCTAGCAAACTAGCTTCCTAAGCTGAATGGAGGCCAACTAGGATTCTTCAATCTAAAGAATACAGGCCCCAAAATCAGTTTCGATAGCATAAATGGGATGATTAGTGGGATTCCTTTCATCACTAATGATATAAGCCAACTGAGCTTCTTTGTATAATCTCCTACTCTCACATCCAAAAACTAGGACAGTAGCATAGGACAAATCATTTTACAATGTCCCGCCTAATCTCTTGATCCAACCTCTGGAAAGCAACATACCAAACTTCGGGGGTACATCTTCTACCACAATTTCCATCATCATGCTCTTCATGGGTAGCTGAGACAAGGTGATGGCTATGTCCTTGATTAATCCCAAACATTTCACTTTTCTAGAGTCAAAAGAAAATAGGTCATGATAAGACTTGGTAATGTCGAAACCCAACTCATCCATGACAACCTTGGGCATTAGATTATGGCTAGCTCTTGTGTCTAGAAGGTAGTTGTGAAGGATTTTGTCATGAAGAGTCAAAGAGACATAGAATGATGGGGAGTTGTCATCACAATTTTCAATCATTGGGTTGAGAAAAACAATTGGTTTGTCATCTTGCAGATTTAGATAGTCAGTGGAGGCTTGGATGACTTTAGGCTCAAGGGCCTTGAGGATAGGACTCATTCTTCACTAGTTCAATCAGAGGTATAGGTATGCTTAGCTTTTGAATTTATAATTCAAAACTGAAAGGAGAAGGAGACTTGTCAAGGCCTTTTACCTCGTGAGCTAGAGCTTTGAGGACGATGGCATCAACTACTGGTCGTTTTTTCTTTTTAGCTTATTGTACTGTAGGGACAACAGCTCTTTAAATAGGAGTTTTCTTGGAATTATTCATCTTCAACCTCAGATCATATTTGTGCCAATCTTCAGTTTGCCTAATAACTTCACCATCCCATTATTGGTTGATCTGGTCATTAAATAATGACTTTTCATAGGCAACTGAGATAAAAAGGGAGGCACTTCCTTTGTCTTTCAGACAATGGATCTCATCTTCTTTTCCAAACTGCTCTTCTTCCATGACTACATTCTGGAAAGGGGTCTTCACCCTTTGGTCTTCATTGGCATCTTTGCTTCTTTGCGAAATCTACAACTGCTCATTAGCTCTTCTATATGGATTTGGATTTCTAGGAGCAAAGGTATTAGGAACTCTTCCTTTCTTAGGGTGCTGCTCAACCTCTAATTTTGAGATTTCAGAGGCTAATGACTCTATCATCTTGGTCATTTTATCTATCTTGGGATCTGAAGATGATGAAGGTTCGCCCCTCTATCTCCTTCTATCAACATTCCCCTCTCTAGCCATGATGTTTGATTCCACTTCCAAGGTTGCATCCTGCATATCAGCCAAGGTAGCACACTGTCTCTTCCTCAACAGTAGACAGAAGTTAGAATCAAAGGCACTGGCATAGGTGAGTTTAGCATAGGTAGTGGTGGGTTTTACTTCAACTAGTATCTTGTTGTACATGTGGTTAAACCTCATATTAAAATCATACAACAACTCACCATTTTCCCTCTTTAAGTTCCCAAGTCGGTGTGGTAGTAGAGTAGATCCTTCTTATCCCCCAATGCTTTAGGAATGCAGCATCTAAAGCCTCAATATTTTCTATAGACCTTGGGGTCAGTTCTCTGAACCATTTTCTAGCCTCCCCATCTGGACTTTGGACAAAGAATCTCATCCATACATCATCTTCACTAATGTCCAGGTTATCAAGATAGCTATAGAATGATTCAAGGTGTTCCTCAGCTAAAACACCTTTAATCCTAGTGAACTTAGGCCTATACTTATGATATTCTCTAGTAGGCAGGGCATTCAAAGGAGTGGGCAATACTAGAGGTCCATACTTAATAGCTAGGATTCTTTCCATTTTAGTAGGTGCTCATGGACTTGCCATAGTTGTGGTGGCTATAAGGGTACTGGAAGTCTAAATGATAGGGGGTTGAGGAGTGACTGATAAGACTAAAGGAGTATGATGGATAGGAGTAGAGGCTTCCTTTGGGCTTACAATGAAAGGAGAACCTAAAGAATAAGGAGCTCTATGAATCTCTGAGATCTTTTCTTCGCTGCTAGTATTAGAAGCTATACTCTCAGCATGTATTTGTTCTATTATAGGATTTTGTTGAAGAGATATAGAATATTGTTTAGAACTACCTGAACCTGATGCTCCTTTCTACAATGCCTTTCTTTCTTTGATGACTCTTTCAGGGGTAAGTACTAGGTCAGCTTGTGTCTTCTGAGGATTCCTCTGAATATGCCTCACAAACTAAGCTAAAACTATGAAGTGGAGTTGTCGAGAGGTTCTTCCTCTAGTAGAGTCGCTAGATAGATGATTACAACCGAAAAAGAATCCACACTTTGTCTATCATCAATGTTGGATCTGTGTCATCTCCCAGGGAAGCTAAGATTTAGTCTCCTCTCGACGACAGCAACGCCAATTATGTTAACACTCTGGGAAGCTCTCCTAGGTTGTAGCTTGGAGATGCTTGGAGACATATAAATCTTCAATATTGTTCTTTGAATTATTGGAATGGATTGGGGTTTGAATCAAGTTAGATGATCGTTTCAACTCTATTTCAATCAAAACATACATGAACACCCTTAGCTAGACAAGGCTTTCAACCACTAATGCTCAATAGATTATAGATTAAATCGATAGATGGAGAATACTGACTGTACCAGAAGATGCATACATAAACACATATGAATGGCTAGCTATAGAAAGCAAATGAAGCTTAAAAATCTAATTTAGCAATGGAGAGATAAGATGATAGTTATCAGGCATTCAACACAGAAGAAAAACATGAATAACCCATTCAAGTGCAAGCTTAGAACAAAGGGAAAGATGGGGATTGAACATATAACAACAAAAGAAGCTTGGATTACTAGAATGAAGATGAGACGTTGAGATGAGTAGAGTCTCCACAGTCTCCAAAAATTGAGCCCTTGATACTTCTAACTTTCAACAATTTATAGTATTTTTACAATGCTCCCGAGCTCTTGGAGGCTCAAGGTGTCTTAATCTATCCCCTATGTTGTTTTAACTACTTGATGCCATAACTCAACATACATGAACTCAGAGGTCTCTTTTTCTAACAAAATACTAACCAAATTCTGGTAAATTCGCGTCGCTGACAGGTGGCTCGCTTATGCCAGTGATGCTTCATGATTGCTTCCATTGTGGGCTGCATCATGCTATGGTATTTCCCCTTCCAGCCATCTATCTCCTAGCCATCTATTTCCTGGCCATCTATTTCTCGGCCTCTATCTCCTGGACTCGGTTCTGTAACAAAATGGGTCTTCAGGCCTTTGAAATCCTTTCAAATACCAAAAACGATTGTTTTCTATTTTACATAGAGAAACGTTGCAAAACTATGAAATTGTACCAAGCTTTGTTCATTCCGGACTTCAAAAGTCCTTAAATACGGTCTATTCCTCTATTGGGTTCGTCCTCATCACTATCGCATGTCGCTTTGGCCTTGCTCCTTTGTTTTTTAAAAATATGTTAAACATTGTGAAAATGATGCGAAAATTGGCTCCCTCCAGACTTCAAATATTATATATTTCCCTTCACGAACCCTTTTGGGTTCGGGTCTTATCGCATCGATGTTGTTTCTTGGTATTTTGTTAAATAACGAAATATGTGAAAATACATTAGAAAATGCCTTTCAGCAGATCTCAAAATCTATGCAATAATGTTTATATAGCCATTGAGTCCAGCTAATCATATCGCATATTGTGATAGCCCCAAGTAATTGTAAGCACTCTATTGTGGTTCCTGATTGCGATTTTCTGATTAGATCTGGACCGTTGATCAGCCAGATCTGACGACTACTGTACTTTCACTTGTTTATGCCTCCGATACTCTCTGTTTTCCACAGTTTTTATTTGTTTTTGGCCTCTCGATAGTGTTTATCTGCCATTCTAAGGGCTCTTCCCATGCGATTGTTTTGATCTTTGGCATGATTTTACGAAATTTTGAAGACTTAGAGAGCATATTTGGATCCATTTGGATCAAGACCTGATGTAATTATAGATGTGAGACAAATATTTTTTGAATTCTGGCTTATGGCCAAAGTAGAGCAAGATTAGATGTGGCCATCGAAGCTAAAACATGGGACATTTCCGCTAAAAATAGTAGCATTTCACCCCAGGGCTAACAGGAACCATGAATTTTGTAGGAGGGAAAAATTTTCACTTTGTCAGAATTTGACAAGTTTTATATGGTTTTTACACCTCTCCTTGCCACGAACACAATGGTGTTGTTTGTTTCTTCATTAGAGGTTTTCCCTTTCCAGTCAGTTCTAGAATGCATGTGGAACCATGATTTTAGCAAAAAACAAGGAGCAGAACCATGAGCCATGAAATTTTTCCAAGAAGGTAAAATTTTGACATTTCAGAATATAGTCAAGTTTATACTTGTTTTTCATGGTTTTCCATAGGGATTGCAATGGAGAGATCAGATTTTCCATCTGAGTTGCAGATTTGTAGTCCATCCATTGAAAAAAATCTTTGAGGAATCCCAAGGGAATCTAGGAGATTCCTCAAGCCCAGAATTCTCAACTTCTCAAAATTTGGATTTTGGATAGTTGATTCAGTACTACTTGATGCCACAAATCTGATGGTGTCTTCAGATTTCTTATTCTCTCATTTCTCCTTCTATTCACTTTTCTAAGTGCTAGTGCAGATGTCCACATTCTTTTGAGAGCAATGGTTTGAGTAGATTCAGTAGTGAGATGTCCACTTCTTCAGATGGTCCTTGGTTGTGAGGTATATGATGTGTTCATGTACTTCTTCTTTCTACATTATGTTGTACAGATCCTTGATTGATGTTGATGCAAGATCTTCTTTATTATATGTTGTCATGATTCCTTGCTTGATTTGATGCGAAATATTTTATGTGATGTACTTGTTGTCATAACTCATCATGTTATGTTTGATATTCCTTGTTGTATTTTTCTGGGATACTCTTATTGTTGTCATGCATGTGTTTTTCTTTGACATCCCTTTTGTGCCATGTTAGCGAGATGCGCAACATGCATGTTTTTGTGTCATACTAATAGGAGTCTTTTGATTGAGAGTTCTAGTTGTGGAACATCTCTTAGAGCCACTCCTATTTGACAGAATTCTTCCTTGTATAATCGAGACATCATCTCTTGTGTACATCACCATTATTGACAACACTTAATGCACTGACCTACACCATCTTGACACCGAGGCCTGGAGACGTAGTCGCTCCTGGATGAACTCAGTTATCTACTCTTATGTTTTCATATGTTGATGATTGTTATGTTCCTCTTCTTTTCTGCATGCAAGTGTATTCATTAATGTTCTTTTAAAAGGAAATTTTAACACATCACAGAAGTAAAAGGTCTTGGAAGGGTCCTTCTTCACACCCGAACCTGGATCAAGTGGTATTAGAGAAGTCTTTGGGTTGATGTGAATTGTAGTGTGAACAATGGAATGTACAATGACAGAGGATGAAATAGCAATGTATGAGACCATGCTTAACATTTCCAAGAAAGTGGAAATTATGTATGAAACTCTACAGAAAAAAATAGAGGAAAAAGAGTGGTTACAGCTTCAGTTGAAAGCCACAAAGGAGGCCATGAAAGAACTAAAGCAAAACAAACATAATCTTCAAATAGAGAATGATAAATTGAATATGCATCTACATGAAGAGAAGGAGGAGAAACAAAGTTTGCTATGATAGCTGCAAGCAAAGGACGAGGCCTTGGAAAAGCTGCAGCGAGACCCATGTGAGGTAAAAAGTGGTTCTCCATATTCATGTATGTCTCCTGATGATGATTTCGCTGTGTTTGAAAATCATACCATAGGAATTGGCTCCAAACTATTGAAGAGAATGGGATATGAAGGGAAAGGCTTGGGCATTAATGGCCAAGGCATTATCAATCCAGTCAAAAAACTCTATCAATCTAATTAAAGTAGAGGAATTATCCCATCAGGCAGGACTTGGGTATGTCAAGAAAGAAGTTGGGGAATGCGCTCAGACAGTTAGTGAACCACCCAATGATGAGCAACCCTCCTCAGTTCTTTCCAATTCGAAAGAGAAGGAAAAAGATGTTGATTTCCTTTCAGTTTCATATTCTCATAGTATTATGTCTGTTGGAGATTTGGAGATCCCAATTATGGGGACAAACATGAGGCTCCTTACAAAGACGAAGGATCGGGAGAAATAACTTGGTGTTAATAACGAAGGCATCACTCAACCTTTGGAGGATGTGCATGAGCATTGATTTGCAGGCTTGAGATACACTAAAGGAGAGTGCTCAAAGGTGTTATATTTGTTTGATTCATCATCGAGGAAAGAGAATGATGGGAAAACATCCCCATCATCCCATGGCAGTTTCCATTGCAGGGAGAGAGCTAAGGCGAGCTCTCATTGCCATGCTAACATTAAAAAACACTGAAGGAAGGTATAATCACTTTTGATCTTCGAATATTCATTTTGATTATGGTCATGTTGTTAATAATGAATAAAGACTAAGGCATTGAAAACCATGCACCTTTTGTGGTTTACCTAACCATACCTTTTCTAAGTGTTGGAAAAGAATGGCAGCACTCATGAGGCGTTAAAAACCCTCTCAACAGCATGAAAAGAAATAGGCTAAGTAGATATGGAGGAAGAAAGCCTACTGCAGTCATTGTGACAGAAATGGCCATCATAGAGCCACTTGCTAGAAGTTCCATCCAGATAAGCGGCTTAAAGACAAAGCATCAATGTGTGAACCAGGATGAGGAGTTGTTTGACGAGCAAAACCACCTCAAGGAGGTGACCCATTCACATTGATTAGTGAAAAATGGTTTTTTTGACATGGTGTTGTTTCATGGTCATTCTTTGTAAATCATTTGTTGCATTTTTAAAAGTGTAAGAGTGATGATGTGTTTTCCATCACTTAGTTAGTAACAATGATGTCTGGTCATGTTTTGAGTCATCTTTCGAGTCACTTGTTAAAACTATGAAAGTGATGTTATGTTTCCATCACTTGTCAAAAAAATAGTGTCTGGCCTTATGAATGTAAATCATGTGTTGCAGTGATGATGTGTTTTCCATCACTTTTTGAAGCAACCATTATAGGTTTGGCCTTGTTGTCATAGCTGGGGTATTACATCCATCTTGTTGTAAATTTGACCACCGAGTATGTGTTATAAACTCATGGCAAGTGTGGGACGTTTGGGTCTTTAGTTTGGTCATGTCATTCAAAGCATGTAATTTGCAAAACCATGTACTACAGGTTGTAGAATTATCAGGTGTCATCTCGTTGCTTAAGGCTCCAAAGGACAAAGGTGAAGGAGTTGGAAGAGAGACCTTTTCAGGACTCTTGTGATGCAGATGGGGTATAGAGAGAAAGTGCATATTATTTTTCATGCTTTTGGAGGACCAAAAGATCCTCAGTGGGGAGGACTAATCTAGGTGGCTCTAGAGAGACACAGAGGACAAAGATGGCTAAAAAATAAAAGTGTTTGGATTATGCTCAAACCAAGACCAGATCGAAGGCCTCGTCGTCCTGATTGTGGTGGTGCAAATGGTTTGTCAAACCGAGCTCGTATGTGAAGGATAAAGCTCTTCAAAGTTTGACATGACAGGAGAAAGTGGGGCTCATAGTATGTCACATGGCATCCTAGTAAGCAAATGGGACACACATGGTAGTCCATCAGCCATTGACACTTGGCATTTTCTCATTTGTCTCCTAAAAATTGGCATAAGAGACAAAAATCATGGGAAATGGTTAAATAAATAACCATATAACGAAATGTTTCAATAGTTATTAAAATACCATATAAAGCCATCAAAACACAAGGTTTTGGGTTCGGCGGCAACAAACCTCGTCGAATCCTTTGAACAACCTTATCGCAACAATAAGAATTTCTATATGGGATCGAGTATATATATATATATATATATATATCTGTGTGTGTGTGTTTGTGTTAGCGTAACCCTCGATAAAGGTGTCGATACCTTTGTAGTGCCGACCGCCGATATGAATATCAACGACATCCCAAATATCGTGGAAATTAATATGCCAATCTGATCGGTGATTTTGTCACCATCCGATATCATATATCACTAAAACCCTATATTGGGCACCAATATATGCGCCAATTCCCATTACAACTTCCTATCACCGATATTAAGGTAAGGACATGGGGATTTCAGGGTTTTCAGTTATAAAAGGTTTATATATGGGAGAGGCAGGATTTGATCCCCTAACATCTCTTTAACCATTTGCTGATTTTAGCCAATGCACCAACCATTGTACATTGGTAAATTTGCCGATGAGTTTTATTTAAACTCAGTATTTTTCCCTCTGCACAGAGTTCGAGACAAATAGAGACTGAAGGCATGAATTTCGAGGAAAAATGTAGGGACGAATTTCCAGACAGAAGGAAGATTAATTCATATTTTTAATGTAGGAACCATGAATTTTGTAGGAGGGAAAAATTTTCACTTTGTCAGAATTTGACAAGTTTTATATGGTTTTTACACCTCTCATCGCCATGAACACAATGGTGTTGTTTGTTTCTTCATCAAAGATCTACATTTTCCATTCAGTTCCAAAATACACGTGGAACCATGATTTCAGCAAAAAATAGAGAGGGGAAGCATGAGCCATGAAATTTTCCCGAGGTAAAATTTTGAGATTTTAGAATATAGTCAAGTTTATACTTGTTTTTCATGGCTTTCTATAGGGATTGCAATGGAGAGATCAGATTCGCCATCTGCGTTGCATATTTTCAGTCCATCCATGAAACAGAATCTTTGAGGAATCTCAGGCGAATCTAGGAGATTCCTTGAGCCTAGAATTCTCAACTTCTCAGAATTTAGATTTTGGATAGTCGATTCAGCACTAATCGATGCCACAAATCTGATGGTGTCTTCAGATTTCTTATTCTCTCATTTCTTGTTCTAGTCACTTTTCTAAGTGCCAGTGCAAATTTCCACATTCTTGTGCAAGCATCCATCTTTATGAGATCGATGCCTTGAGAGAAATGGTCTAAGAAGCTTCAGTAGTGAGACGTCCACTTCTTCAGATGGCCCTTGGTTGTGAGGTATATGATGTGTTCTTGTACTTCTTCTTTCTGCATTATGTTGTACAAATCCTTGATTGATGTTGATGCAGAATCTTCTTTATTACATGTTTTCATGATTCCTTGCTTGATTTGATGCAGAATCTTTTATGTGATGTACTTGTTGTCATAAATCATCATGTTATCTTTGAGATCCCTTGTTGTATGTTGCCGGGATACTCTTGTTGTCATCATGCATGTGTTTTGCTTTGACATTCATTTTGTGCCATGTTGGTGGGATGCGCATCATGCATGTTTTTGTGTCATACTGATAGGAATCTTTTGATTGAGAGTTCTAGTTGTGGAACATCTATTAAAGCTATTTCTACATGAGGGCATTCTTCCTTGTATGATCGAGACATCATCTCTTGTGTACATCAGCATTATTGATAGCACTTAATGCAGCGACCTACACCATCTTTACATCGGGGCCTAGAGATGTAGTCCCTCCTAGATGAACTCTACTATCAATGCTTATTTTTTCATATGTTGATGATTATTATGTTCCTCTTCTTTTCTTCATGTAGATGTATTCATTAATGTCCTTTTAAAAAGAAATTTTAACACATCACGAAAGTAAAAGTTCTTGGAAGGGTCATTCTTCACACCCAGACATGGATCAGTAGCTGTCAGCCTATAGAAGGCTACGACCTTCTCTCTTCCTCCAGGGACCACATTTCATAAGTTTTCAGATTGGATACTCTTGGAACACAACACAACAATCTGAAGGCCACGTTTCATCCAAATTTCATATTGGACCCATCAACAACATTGAAGCTCAAAATAATAACTGTAATACAACCATCAAATACATCTGCATCAAATAATCACTGAAACTCAATCATCACTCTCTAAATCAACCACAAATGAATCAATCAATCACTGAGAACCCATCATCACTGAAGCAAATCATAATCAATCAATTTGAACATTCATAATAATGTCACCAGAATATAGTCACCAGAACACAAAGCATAACCCAGAACTCTGCATCAATAACTAGAACCAACTGCAACTTCAAACATCATATTTCATAATGTATACACTACTTTGATGTGTCAAACCAATGTGTATACACGCTTTTACCAAAGCGAACTAGCACACAGATCTGCAAATACTAACTTAAAACTTCACATCTATTCCAGACTTTAGTGATACCCAGATCATAATATTTACAAAATAAAATATGCGTCAGTATTCAGATCTAGACTATCCATGATCAAACCACATGATGATAATTCATTTCAGGCCTTATGATCCTAATCCATCATCGATCATCAACCACATAGGTGCATCCCTAGTTCAAATCAAGTAAAGCATCAAAAACCAATAACCTGCATATTTGATCTAACACTTCATAATATATTCAATACTTGCACCACTTGGCCTAATGATCTTCTCCTCCTTATATAGTTTTAAGCCTTTCTCAATACCTTGGACCAAAATGACTTAGGACCAATACTTTGGAACAATACCTAGCGCCAATACCTCGGATCAAATACCTTGGATCAATACCTTGGACCAAAATACCTTGGACTAAATACCTCAGACCAAAACCTTGGTTTTCCAACATGTACACGCTTTTCCTCCTATGAAAGTGTGTTTATACGTATACGTCTCTTTTTTCTATTAACCTGTGTGTATATGTTATTTTGACTAAGTGGACCTACGTATACTTCTTAAACTACTTTTCATCAGCCTTTTCCTTTGCCTTCTTTATTCTGATCAGTAGACCTTAGTTCCATTTTCCTGTTCTTCTATAACAATGCCTTGTTACCTCTGGATAGACCTGTTACACTGTAATTTGCCATATTACTTCTGAAATGATTCCTTTGAATTGCCCTGCATTTTGTCACATCTGTAAACATAACTACCATGCATTCTGTCACATGTGATATCACTCCTATAGATTCATCTAGTTACGTAGATTCATCTAGTTACCATATACAAGTGAGTTTTTTTTCCTATAACTGGGTTGCCATCAAGTACAACACATGTATCATAATGCCAACAACCTCCCCCCTTTGGACTTGATGACAACCATGTTGGTGTTAATTATTGTAAGTTGTAGAAACTATTAGAGATAACAAGCAACACCAAAATATTCTCGCCCTTTGACATCAAGGGCAAAGGGCAGACCAATATAGTCTTCCCCTTTGATATTAAGGGTAAAGGGTTGACCAAAATGAAGACTTTCATATCTGAACAACTGAATATGAACATTAATGTGCTCCCCCTAGGCACATGTTGAATTCCCTGTTTAAATTCCCCCTTTGTACAAGCTGAGATGCACTATACCATCCATGCTCCCCCTGAACACATGCAGAGTCTATAAATATATTTTATAAAAGAACAACATGACTCTATAACTAAATTATGTGAGTATGACCTTCCTATCACCAATGACTCATACATACATCAATCTCCCAACCAAGTGGGGATATACCAAATTTGAATCATCTACCCACCAAGTGGGGATATATCAAATGTTTATACATGATTGAAATATAAAAGTTATTACATCATCCTTCCCATGTATCGTGGGGTATAAATTACATCATATGACCAAAAAAAATTATTCATTAAAAGTCCGTGACAAACAGAGACATATTATTACATCATGGGCCTTTATATGAACTTTACATCGAATGATATTCATGACAATTATAACAAAGAAAAAAGATCTAAACAAGATCATGATAGTCATCATTAACTATCATACACCATATGTGATCTGCACCTTAAGCATCTGTCAACAACATCCATACCAACAACAAGTATATGTCCATCATCAATTCCCAAGTTATGATAAGGTAAATATCATCAACTTGTGACAAAGTATGTCGCATATCAACTCATACTCTTGATCTCATCAAGCTGAACTTGCTCCATTTCCTTAACAGAAAGAGCCTTATCATAACTTTCCATGGATCAATATGTCATATCTCCAAGAAGTAACACAAAATCATTCATATCATATCATATGTATGTGAAAACACCATAATCATCATCTATGATCATAACATCATCATCAACAACTGCATGACATTTCCACAAGAAGCCTCAATATATCAACCATGTACCATCACTAGGGAACATCCCACATACGATAAGCATTAACCATGATAATCAACATATGTGAGTATCAAACCTATCATCATAAAGTAAGAAGTCATCATCATTATGTGACTAAGTAAGCCATGTCTCCAAATAGATATATCTTCATGGAACCTGTAACAACACCATTCTCCTGGCCAAACAATAATATTATCAATATGCAACTTAAGTAATGATCCATGTATCCAACGTAATGTGTATCCATCAATATGTGTCTAGAAAACCATGAGCTCATAGTCATTTGTCAAGCTTTCTTGATACCAACAACAACATCAATCCTCAACCATGTGACAACCAAGAATTATAGGAATCCTGCGTCATAACTGCACCATATGAACTTTATTCATATTTGAAGGCATGATGACAACATCATAAAAGAAATGAGTGGCTCATCATCAATTAATGAAGTTGTGTACTCAAGCTTTGTACTTCTCCTTGTCTTTATGAACATCACCATGTAAGCAACATATATGTACTCTATGCATCATCAAAATTCATCCACAATCACCCATAAATTTGATCTGAATAAAAACTATGTAACCACAAGCAATACAAGTATCATCATCATAGGCAGCTCATAACTGCAAAATAGCATGATGTATCATTTACACACTTTAGCCACATAATCATCATCACATTAGGTACCAAAGACTCTTAGACATAATGTCAATAATGCAATATTAGAAGCATAGCATATTCTCCCCCTGAACCTGTGCCACATGTTCACTATCAGATCTAATCATTGCATATATCAGTAAGAAATATGAAGCCATCATCATCAAGTCATCAATAACTTATGAGGATTAAAAGAACTTCTAAATAACATCCACAGACTGTAGTCATCAATCATCAAGACAAAAATGATAATTGATATATCAGATCAATTTTTTGAGTTTGTCCCACTACTTCTTCATCAAACCAACATATATGTGATTTTCCACCTTCTAACTCACGTATATACATGACTTTCCTTCATGATACCTGTGTATGAGAATTAGAACACTGAAATTTCATACTTTCAGTTCCTTCTGATTCTGTTCTGTCTGCATACTGAGCTATGCTACATATTTCTGGTTGTACTTCCTTCTTCTTCCATACCTTGGAGCGTGATGATGTTTGTTCCTTTTGGTATGTTGGCCAAATTTTTTTCTTGCATTCTTTTGCTATATGCCCAAACTTGTTACAAGCATAACATCTTATATGTTTCATATTCCCTCTATAGCAGTTAATCACTTTGTGACCAAACATATTGCAAGAAAAACAATATCCCTTGAAGTACCTGGAAGCTGATGATCTTTCTGTGTGATGGTTATTAGCTTGAACCATTCTACTTCTGCATCTGGCTGCAATATGTCCAAAAATATGACATATAAAATATTCAACATTATTCATCAGAGGAAAGAATCGATTAACACTTCCATAGTTAAGAGTCACTGATTTTCTTTGAAGACTTTCTTTCCTTGGTTGTGGATGGGGTTGACCTCTTCTCTCCTTGTTGAGCATTTCAGATTTTGCACTAGAGTTCCTTGCTTCAGTTTGTTAGCTAGGTTCACCTTTAATAGTTTCCTAAAAACCAAGACCAGATTTGATGGCAGGAGACCTTTGACTACTAAGAATATCATCGAAAATCTTAGTACTATCTTGAAATTGTTAAAGTTTATCCTTTTCTTCTAATTTACCTTTTTGGATATTCACCTCAACCTGATATTTCTCTTCCTTTTCAAGATACTGCTTCTTCATTATTTCTTCATCTTTTCTTCCTTCTTGGAGTAGTTCTTCGTTCTGCTTATTTGAATTTTTAAGATCTTCTTCTAGAGAAATGAACACAGCTTCAAGACCTTCACAATAGTTGGTTCTTTCTATAAGTTCCTTAGTTGTTGTGTCCTTTCCATTTACTTCATTTCTCAATGATGTCGCTTCATCCTATAGCCTTTGACTTTGATCTTCCTTTTCCTCGTTCTATTTCCTTACTTTGTTTCCTTCCTCTAACTAAGATTTTAACCTTGTAATCTCTTCTTTGTAGGCACACTCCCTTTTTCCAATAGATCTTGTTGATCTCTAATTGTGTCTGTGAGCTTTTTAAATTCTGCCTCTATTTGATTTCTTTCTCTTTCACCCATAAGAGCAAATTCAGTTGTTTCATTGTCACTTTCATTATCTTCAAGTGAACAGAGAAATGTATCACCAGAGGACAACAAATTCATACTTGATAGTTATTTTTCTTGTTCATCTTCATTCTGAGGTGATTCTGAATCTGAAGAGTTGCTTCAACATAAAGGCCAATCATCTATCCCACTCTCACAGTTCCTTTGAGATGTCTTCTTCTTTTTAGGTGCTTTCTTCTTTAGCTTCTTTCGCATTGTTAATATGGATCTCCTTCAAGTGATCAAGCTTCTACCAAAGGACCTGCTCTGATACCAATTATTGGAAATAATACTAAGAGGGGGGAAGAACCAGTGTTAGTGAGATCAATAGCTTTTTATTTTCATACTCTTATTTATATAAGCTACTTCAATGAAGGTAACTCACATGTACTCGCAATTGTATTTAAGAAAACCAGCATATATCCAACAAACTTGTGATTTAGTTAATTCATCATATGTTGACCTTTAATCAGTGCATCAATACTTCATTAACCATATAAATAGTAAGCATGTGAAGCAATAACAAGACAAACCATCACACATAAGAAACACACATGAACACCAAGATTTAAGGTGGAAATCCAATGCGACACAAAACCACCTGTTGTTGTCTTCTTTTAATATAAGAAAAAACTATTTACAATCTTGTACTAGTGCAAACTCATACCAGTATGCATGCACCCACTTGCAAAAGCCTACAACTTTCTCTAATTCTCCATCTTCTATTGGAAGGGAGCTACAACTCCCTAGCTCTTGTACTAGCCAATATGTTTACTAGTACGTAGGCGCTGAACTACAAAAGACTCTGACCTTCACTCATTTTCCAGCTACTACTATAAGGGAGCTCCAACCCCCTCGCTCTTATACTAGCTGATCCATTTACTAGTACATCGGTGCTAGCCTATAGAAGGCTCCAACCTTCACTCGTTTTCCAACTACTACTAGAAGGGAGCACCAACCCCCTGGCTCTTGTATTAGCCGATCCATTTACTAGTACATAGGCACCAGCCTACAGAAGGCTCCAATGTTAACTCGTTTTCCAGCTACTATTGGAAGGGAGCTCCAACCCCCTAGCCCTTTTATTGGCCGATATGTTTACCAGTATGTAGGTGCTGACCTATAGAAGGCTATAGCCTTCTCTCTTCATCCAAGGACTACATTTCATAAATTTTTAGATTGGATACTCCTAGAACACAACACCACAATTTTAAGGCCATGTTTCATCCAATTTTCATACTGGACCCATCAACAACATTGAAGCACAAAATCATAACTGTAATACAACCATCAAATACATCTGCATCAACTAATCACTAAAACTCAATCATCACTCTTTGAATCAACCACAACTAAATCAACCAATCACTGGCAACCCATCATCACCGAAGAAAATCACAACCAATCAAAAAGAACATTCAGAACAATGTCACTAGAATATAGTCACCAAAACACAAAGCATAACCCAGAAATCTACATCAACAACCAAAACCAACTGCAACTTCAAACATCATATTTCATAATGTATACGCTACTTCAATGTGTTGAACTAGCGTGTATATGCGCTTTTACCAAAGCGAACCAGAGTATAGATCTACAGATACTAACGTAAAACTTCATAGCTATTCTAGACTTCAGTGATATCGAGATCATAACATTTACAAAATAAAACATGCGTCAATATTTAGATCTAGACTATCCATGATCAAACCACATAATCATAATTCATTTCAGGCCTTATAATCCTGATCCGTCATCCATCATCAACCACATAGGTGCATCCTTAGTTTAGATCAAGCAAATCATCAGAAACCCATATCCTGCATATTTGATCTAACACTTCATAATATATTCAATACTTGCACAACTTGGCCTAATGATCTTCTCCTCCTTATATAGTTTTAGGCCTTTCTTAATACCTTGGACCAAAACCACTTAGGAGTAATACCTTGGACCAAATACCTAGAGTCAGTACCTCAGACCAAATACCTTGGATCAATACCTTGGACCAAAATACCTTGGACTAAATACCTCAGAGCAAAACCTTGTTTTTCCAACATGTATGTGCTTTTCCACTTGTGAAAGTGCATGTAAACGTATATGCTCCTTTTGTTCTGTTAACCCACATGTATACTTTGTTTTGACTAAGTGGACCTGTGTATACTTCTTGAACTTCTTTTCATCAACCTTTTCCTCTACCTTCTTTATTCTAATCAGTAGACCTTAGTTCCATCTTCTTGTTCTTCTGTACCAATGCCCTGTAACCTCTAAATAGACCTGTTACACTGTAATTTGCCATATTAATTTCGAAATGATCCTTTTGAACTGCCCTACATTTTGTCACATCTATAAACACTATTGTCATGCATTATGTCACATTTGATATCTCTCTTATAGATTCATCTAGTTACCATATACAAGTGAGTTGTTCTACTATAAGTGGGTTGCTATCAAGTACAACACATGTATCATAATGGCAACAGAATCATATAAGAGAAAGAATTCAAGCAGCACAGTATACAACTATTTCCTCGAGAAAGCAATAGCTAAAATCCCCTGCTATCTGTATATTGCATTAATGAGAAAATATGAGAAGACTACAATGCTTTCCTCAAGCCAAACCAACCATTGCACTATCTCTATCTATCTCACTCTTCCTAGACGAGCCTTGACCAATACTTAGCCAATTTTGGTCACCTTCCAAGCTCCAACTTGCTTGCGTTGTTCAATAAGGAATTAGTCCCCTATTAAATAGGAAATTCCTCATCCAGAACTACGCAATCCCTATAGGCCCTTCTCTAACTACATGCATCACCTGTACAGTTTGGATGATTATACAACTGATAATACACTTCCCTTGAACTCCAATCTCAACTGGGTAACTCATAGATCACACATGGATGAGTTATTTATGGTTGAATTATCATTTAACTCACTGAATACTGAAATTGCACCCCACAGCTAGACCTCTTACTAGTTCCTCCAATTGTTGGAGGTAGTTTAACTGACTCTAACTCAGTTATATCGAATTGAAAGATTACAACTCAAACTAAGGGCCCCTAAAATTTAGGAACTACTCTACATGACTCTAGATAGACTCCCAACTCCAATTAACTGAGTCACTAAGTCAAATTAAGTTAGTTAACTATTAGAAGTTGCTATGCCAGTTAAAATTACAATTTAATTCCTAATTTAATTCAAGGACAAATTAAATTAGATTTTTTCTTGATGTTATTTTTTTCATTTCTTATTGCTATTTTCAACATCATCCTAATATTGAATTCCTGTTAAGTGATGGCTTATGTTAAAGAAGGAAAAACATGAGTATGGTTCCACTAACACACTCTAGTCCTCGCTCTGATAAATGTTTCATCGCAGGCTTTTACAATGTCTAGTATAGATATGACACAACTATTTTTGCTTATGGGAACCAAACTAAAGTCGACATGACACAATGAGGCCTTTCTTTCCTTGCCAAGACCGTATTGATCTCTAGGCTATGTTGCTTCTTATGCCTTTGCCTTGCTATCTTATGCCTCCTAAAATATGGTAACATACACATATGTGATCATGAATGGAGTAAAACAATTGCAAAAGGACAGGTTTGGTCATGAATTAACCCATGTACACAACATTCCACATTGTACGTGTATAAATTTATGCAGGCACACTTCTATCATTTACGTGCTTATTCTCCCTCCTCCACACGACTAATATTATATGAATTTCCGAGAATTTTACATTCATTGTAATGAGGTCCATCCAACTTAGAACCTTAGTCACACTAGTGTATTTAATTGGTGGTGGGAGGTTTATACTAGTTTTCATCCATGGACCCACAATGTTCAGATTTTTCATTATCTCAGGTCAATAATTAAGTTAAGTGTTAAATTAATCAACCAAGCTTATGATTCCTTCACCAGAGTTACTCATACTAAATGCATGGTTGTATACATTTAGTGCCTATGGCACTAATAGTAATGTATGTCTCCCTGCATGCATTAGAACAAAATCATGGTCACAAGGACCAATTAAAAAAATCTCATTGTTTTCAATCTACAACTATAAACATTCCATGGTTCAAGCAATGAATGAAAATTTAACTTAACAATCTAGACATACACACATACATTCAATAACATAGGTTTCATGTACAAAGACTTGTCTTGGATTAAAAAATGGAGTCCAGGTAATTGAGTCTAGGACAAGGACTCTCAACCCAACCATGGATGATTGCAACAATTCCTCTTACAATTGTCATCCCTAGCGAGATTTCGAGGCTGAGGGTATTTTCTCAAAGTATTTAAACACCGATTGTGAGTTGGAACAAGAACTTGAGAGTTTCACCCACCCCCATCCACAAACTATCAAAGCAATGTATGAAAGCTCAAGGAATCTAGAGTCATGTTGCCTCCACCCTTCAGTTTCTAAATGTTCACTAGTTTTAGGGGATCGAGAGACTTCCTCTCCACCCAAGAACATCAAGGAGTCTATAAAAACAAGTCTCCACCCTGGAAATAAGAGGATAATGATCCCAAAGATTTCCTCTCCACCCAAGGAAATCTAAGAGTCTATAAAAACAAGTCTCCACCGTGGAAACAAGAGCACAATGGTTCCAACAATCTTGGGGATTTTGGAATCCACCATAAAATCCACACAACAAAAAATTCTTCAAAGATCCTCCCTTTAGGAATCCAAGGAACAATCCTCCACCCCATCCATCAAGGGGCTCTAGAGAAATATCATCTCCACCCTTTGGCTAAACAAGAGATCGAGAGGCCATTGTTCCTCACTTCGGAAATCAATTCCTCCTACCAACCTTGCCAATTGAATTGATATCATTGTAATTCCTCCTTTTTTCTGCAAGACTCCTACAGTGTCCATCCTCATGGGATTCTCTTTTCTTGTCACCCCATTCTCTCCTGCTTTGTTGCTGAATGAATCCTCGAATGCCCTCTCCATTTCCTCTCTCATGGTTCTTTGTTGTGCAATCATGATTATTTCCCTATTTTTTGTTTCCCATAAATTTCTTTGCCTTCCATGCCTTGGCATATTTACAATGCAATCTAAGTCTACATACTTATGTTGTAATTCCATAAATTCATAACACAGTTCATTAAACACACAACAACGAGTCTTCAATGGTTGTCCCAATAGTTCAAAGTTTCCTACATTGAGTAAACTTACACCATCCCAAGCAAGCAATCCCCCAACTCTGAAATCTATATCCTACTCAACCCATTTTTGTAAAAATATTTACATTGCATTTCATGAGAGAAATATGGTAGAGACTACCACACTATTCCCTAAATAATTCTGAGGCTTATTAATATAAAAGCTATTTCTTTTTTAAATTATTTTGTATATTAAGGACATTCGTAATATATTTGAAAATTATTTTACCTTTATAAAACAATAATTATATAGAATTTTGAATACTAAAAAGGTTAAAATATATTAAATACTTTATTTTTTTTAATAATTTTCATTTTCTTTATAAATTTTGTTAAATCTTAAAAATATTGGATTATAAGTTTTTTTTTATAAATGTGAATTTATCGCATCGCATTAAATTTTATTAATCTATCTATACCGATTTTTTTTTAAATTTATGATAAAAAGATTTTAATTTTATATTTTAACCTTTAGAATAAACAATTTTGATTTTCTAGTAAGAACTAGGCCATACAATTTTGAATTAAAATTGATTTGACTATGATTTTAATTTAAAATTTTAGATTTTAAGTTTTAGAGTAAATAATTTTGTTTTCCTAATATGAATATTAGGTTATACAATTTTGAGATAAAAAAATGATCTCTTAGGTAAAATCAATTTTACTAAATATTAAAAATTAAAAATTCTCATTTATGATTTTAAAAATTCTCATAAAATTGAAAAAAAACAAACTAAAATTACAATTATATTAATTAACTTCTTTTCCATCTCTTAAATACATAATGAAATAACCTATAAAAAACAAACTTGTTTTCTAGTTTTTATATATCTTTTCTACAATAAAAATAACTAACTTATTTTAACATTTATATTGCTAAAGTCAAATAAATAGAAACTGATCTTTGACGAAATGATAGTTATGATTAAACCAAAATTACAATTATATTAATTAACTTCTTTTCCATCTCTTAAATACATAATGAAATAACCTATAAAAAACAAACTTGTTTTCTAGTTTTTATATATCTTTTCTACAATAAAAATAACTAATTTATTTTAACATTTATATTGCTAAAGTCAAATAAATAGAAACTGATCTTTGACGAAATGATAGTTATGATTAATGTTGATTTCTATTAGATTCATCTGGTGACTTCCTTGTGAGGCAAAGACAAGTTGAGATAACTAGATGTAAGTATATTAGAGTATTGGGTCCCAGTGAAGCTTACAAGAATTTCTTTTCTTTAATCAGCCTTCTAATCAGAAATGTTATTTCAAAATGTCATTTAGGGTTATATAGGCATAATAATTGTTGAATGGCTGTTCATTTTATGTATTTATTTGGATATATTTTTTGTTTAAATTATATTTTTATATTATTGTAAATTTTGAAATTTAAAAATAAAATTAAGTAATTGACAAATAAAATAGTTTTTTTGGATTAATCATATTATTAAGATTGAGTATATTTTTTAAACGAGTTAATGTGGATTATCTTGAGCACAAGTGAAAAAAATCATACAATTTTTGAGAATAAATAACCGATAAAACGTGGACCCAATCATAATAATATAATTAATCCAAAAAACTTACAAAAATCTCAAATCTAACAAAAATTCATAGCTAACAAAAATTCATAAGTGCCTTCTAGTCTAAACCTTATAAGTTCTACCTCCCTTGGAGGTCGAACCTTATAGGTTCTACATCAGGAGACCTAACCGGGATTGGCTCTTTCATAATGAGATTCCTTCCGATCTCTCAATATTCCAAAACCTGAAATATCCATCATTTTAATAGCTATAATTCGGTGAAGCGACACACCGGTACATTCATTGCCTGATTCGATTGTTCTTGGATGATACGTACATAAGCACCCACCCATAGACTCAAACAGTGTGGAGTGACATTTAAAAAAACTCAGTTTATCCGAAATCAAATTCACAGTCCAAATCAGCAAGAGATTTGGAGAGATTTTGGAGAGATTTAGAAGAAGAAGATAAATACGATGGGATTTGAGGGTAGCATCGTGATGAAAAAGTATTTTCTGTCCGAACTCTTGGGAGAAGGTAGATACGCAAAAGTATACCTCGGGAGGAACCTAAAAACGGGCGAGCAAGTTGCTGTTAAGGTCATGGAGAAGGAAATCGAGGCCCGAGCGGGGATGGAAGGCCAAATCGAAACAGAAATCTCTGCGATGAGAATGCTGAGGCATCCTAACATAGTGCAGCTTTACGAAGTGATTCGGGAGGAAAACAAAATATATATTGTGATGGAGTATGTGAAAGGAGACCTAGTTGCGAGGATGTTAGACGAAACAAACAAGCCCGACGCATGCACCAAGAAAAAATATTTCCAGCAGCTGATCAGCGCCGTGGATTTCTGTCACAGCAGAGGTGTGTGTCATAGAGACCTGAAGCCTGACAATCTGTTAATAAATGATAATGGCGACGTGAAGTTAGCCGATTTCGGGCTTAGCGTAATGCAGGAGAATTCAGGAGAGGGTCTCTTAATTAACACAGGGTATGGAACGGTAGGGTTTATTGCACCGGAGGCTATGAACGGGGAACCCTACGATGGTGTCAAGGCAGACATATGGTCGTGCGGGGTGATTCTCTACTATCTCAAATCGGGCGGCTATCTTCCGTTCGGGGAAGAAAATTTGGTGCCCTTGTACAGGCAAATGTGTAACAGAGAATTCTCCTTCCCGGTGGAATCTTTCGGGGACGAAGTGGGTTCACTGTTGTTCCAAATGCTTGACCCTAACCCTAATACTCGGATTACCATCCCGGAGATCATGGAAATTCCATGGTTCAGCAGGGATGACGGTGACAGCTACGCCGAACCAGAGTTCACGTGGAGCCTGAACCCTAACTACTCGCCTTTTTTCTCTTCTTCTTCGAGCAAATCAGATCTGAATCTTAGCTTGGTGGAACACGAAAGCAAACGAGAACTGCGTTTCATGTCTGAGCAGCCTGCTACGGCCATTGCATCGAAGTTCGAGGAGATTGGTAAGAGTATGGGATTTACTGTAAGAAAAACAGAAGGCAAAGTGGATTTGGAAGGGACGACGATTGGCGGGGCAGGGCGGTTGAGTATATGTGGAGAGATTATCGAACTGTCGCCATCTCTCTGTTTAGTTGATGTGAGAAAAACTGGTGGGGATACTCCCGAATATGAAAGATTTCGCGACGAAGACCTGAAACCTGCCCTCCAAGACCTTACATATGGATGGATTTTATGAGTGTGAATCTGAGAGAGATGAGGCGCTCAGTGTACAAGAAACAAGTAAAGATCCATATCATGCACCGTTCCGTTGGACACGTCTGGATGTCAAGGTATTTTTATTTTACTTATTCAAATTTTAATCTATCTAACTTTCTGATTAATTTATTGAAATTTCTGTCAAAGGGTAAATCTCATTATAATTTTATATTTTGACAATTAAATCTTTCCCATGGTTAACCCATTTCAAATTTAAATAAAAAAGTTTCATATCAGCTGCGCTATTATTTCCATTTATAATGCTATTGTAGAAGAAATATTAAACATAATTTAATGACCATTACGGTGTTGTTTAAAAGGTGTTAAAAGACTCTATTTATATAAATACCATTAAGTCAATCTCTGTTATTTTAGAGATATATTATGTAAAATATTAATAAAATGTAAATTTTCACAATTCATAATCATACAAGTTTTTCACAATCAGCCTCGTATAATCTAATCTAATCAACCTATATGTTTTGATTAAACAAAATTATTTTCCCACGCTCCTTTCTATTTCAACCCATAATCTCGCCTTGCTTGATTATCATCTAACTCCCTTTTTTATTTTTTCCCAAATTTAAAAATAATCAATTATCTCTCATTTATATTACCTATCCTTTTACTAAATTCTTTCCCAATTTAAACTAATTTAAAATCTATTATCTAATCTTCTTA
>APFE030216171.1:32118-70074 GCA_000404065.3 Pinus taeda
AACTATCTAATTTTAATACGTAAAAAAATATAAAAATAAAAGATCTAATATTCCACAAGGTGGTCGTGTAAGTGGAGTCTCAACCTCATAACTTGAAATGAGAGAACTGATTTAACGTGTGGGGTGGAGTTGCCATTAAATGACATTCTCATTGGATTAAGGCACACTCGTGAATACAATTAAAGAGGTTACGGGTGACAGCATTATTTTGTGATGGTATTTGTCGTATGTGGTAGATATATTGAATTTTATTGGGAAGAAATATCATATTAAGTGTATGAATTTATAGCGGGGATATATATTGAAGAAAAGAAGACATAACATATTGGGATATATAAGGGGTGAAGGGTTTTTATATTTGTGGGTATAAGAAATGGATCTCAAAGTTAATGAAAAAATATAAATGGCTATTAAAAATGTTAATGGAAAACGAATATCTACAATATCTAGTGAAAGTATGGAATTTTTAAATTGGGAAGGTGTAGTGGGTCCGTACTCGTATGGGGTTTAGTAATGTGATTTTTAATGTTAGAGGCTCATTGAGTGAAGCCCTTGTGGGTAGATATGGGAATATTGATTTCACTTCATATACTTTGTTTAAGTAGGAGTTTTGTAGTGTAAGATAATAGATATTATTTTGACGATTAATTGTTTAAAACTACAAACACATTTATGAACGTTATGGGTTTTTGCGATGTAAGATTTTAGATATAATTTTTTAGATTAACTATGTAGAGCAATTCATTAAACTATTTATATATCCAAGAGTATTGGTCTCAACTAATCAATTTTTTCATTATTTTTAATATTCCACATAACACTCCCCGGATGCGGGTGCCACTGAGCAGAGGACGGGCGAGCCACCTGGCCCCCATGTGACTACACATGCCACCCCCCATGCAGCATAACTACCCAAGCCCGTCCGCCGTCAACTCGCATTCAAGTCGGGGTGGTAGCTCTGGGCAGTTAATGCTGCCATGGACGATAGTGAGGCGAGAGCCGAGGGAGGGTTCCGGAATGGTGCTGGTTATTTATCCTTGGTCGAGGTCGGCTCCAGGCCGTTGTTATGCGATTTGCACAGTTGGTTTGGGGTCTGGTCACCTAGTGTTAGACAGTGGGGCCACGCCTGGTGCTGGCTGGGTAGATCGCCACCTCAGGTCACCATCAACCTGCTTATTCCCTCAGTGCACAGAGGCCCAATTACAGAACTGCGAAGGAAGACTTGGGAAGAAGGAGGGTGGCAAAACGAGGCTGAAGAAGGGAAGGTGGCGGAGGTCGAAGTCCCTAGACGAGAGGCGGACGAACTCACCATGGCTCGGCTCCGCCATAGACAGCCATGTCGAAGAGGCAGGGGCTCAAACAGAGGACGCGGTCGTGGGCAAGCTGGCAGGGAGCATCACCACTGCTGCTGCCAGTTCTGCCACCGTCGAGACGGGGTGGCTCCACTTCAGGCCGAGAACGTCGTGGAGGTTAGCGGGGCAAGCATGGAGGGTCCTGCACTTCCTGCTTTCGGGTCGGTGGTCTTTTCCCTGGGGAGGCTAGGTGACGCTCAGGGGGTCAGCGCGCACATCTCTGTGCTCTTCACAAAAACCCCTGAAGCTGACGCGGATGGTTCTCCTTCTGCAGGGGAAGCTCCTCCCTCCGACGCTCCTGGTCCTGAATTGCCACTGCCTCCTCTTGCAATTGAAGCCACTTCCTCAGGACAGGCTATTAGGGAGAGCCCTTCCTCATCCCAGGCAGCAAGTGCTCGCGACGCGGCCAAATGGGCTGCAATGTGGGAGGGCATTCCCGAAGGGCTTGGATGGTGCGAGATCGTGGAGGAGAAGCCACCGGCGGATGAGCCACCAGCGCAAGCGCGCCCCTGACTCGGCGCTCATCTCCCTTCTCAGGTCCTGCTACTGCTTCATTCTGATATGTCTTAGTTTGGGTATCTACTCGCTCTGGTTTAATGTTATTTCGTGTCACAGTCTTTTTTGTAATGGCGATAGCATGGATGTCTGTATGCGTGTCAGCTCATGGTTAAGTCAGTTCTTGGCTAGGTCTGTTAGTGGTATTACCTGTAGAAACAAAGAGTTATGCCCCTGTGCGGGTGAGTCAAATTTTGCGTCTACGACCTGTAATGTTGCAGTCCCGGGTTCTCTTCATCGAACCTACAGGTCGTCATGAAGTTTCAAGGTCATCAGGATCCCCTGCGTGGGAGTTTTTTGAGCAATTCTGCCTATACCATGGCTTATCAGATGCCATGGAATCCATGTCATTTCACGCTAAAATGCATGTAATTTTCAACCTTGTATATATAATAGAATCTTAGTCTTTTTACCGAGAAAAAAAAAAATATTCCACATAACACTGGTTGCATTCGGTGATGTTCACACGGTGAAGAAGTAAGATTTATACTAGTGAAATAAATCACATAGCATTTATGATTACCTCTCAGGTAATGATTAATGCTATCTACTAGGGCTTCTTAGGAAATCATCCTTTTGGTAAAACACACTTATGAAATTGGCTTTGGTAGGAATTTTTTTCTTTTACAAACAATCTATTCATGGAAACGATGATCTCATAAGCCAAGAATATTGATTCAAATATGATTTTGGACATATCACGATTATGCGGTAGTGGAAATAGTTTAATGCTAGAAATTATTGAGTTTGAGGTGCATAACTTTTGGATTGTCGTAAATTTAGAGAATATCAAGCTATTATCTTTAGTTGTTAACACTTTAGTTGTATAGTATATTGAAATCTACTCTAGCCCATAGTTTTGCTTCCTTTCCCTCTTACTTTCATTCTTAGGGAATGCAACACCCATGTTTTCTTTTAATTTATCTCTTAGGGTCTTAACTTATCCTTTCACAATCTTCCCCTCCAGTTCACTCTTTCTCCCCCCTAAATATTGTTGTTTGTTGCTCTAGATCATTCTTATCCCCTTCTCTATGATCCCTTTTTCCAGCTAGGCTATTAATAGTCACTGAGCCGCATGGAAAGACATCAACTTAACTCTTTGCAGCATGGAGGTGGAAGATGACATTCATGTGTGTCTTCCTTACCTCTAGCGTTATGTGTCTCTTTATAGGTTAATCCTGAGCCCAAATGAAAACTACTGTAGAAATGGCTATGTATAAAAACATCATGCCTAATGTGAGTCAGAAAATAATAATTTAACTAGAAGACCAGGTATGACATAATAAAAGGTTTATCTCTAATAGAAAAGTTAACAAAGAAACAAATAAAGCTCTATTACATTGTGCTCCTCATCTAGCATGAAAATGATGAACCTATATTGGCATATTAAAAATCTCATGTGGAGAGTGCTTACATATGGAGATGACACCCAACAAGAAATTTTAATTTGAATAGGTGAAATCATGGGCATAAATGATAACCTTAGCACAAAATTCCTAATGTTAACCAAGAATTTGGGAAATAATGTATTTTCCTCTTTGAACAAGACAATGAGTAGCAACCACTTATTCTAGTGGATGTGGCACCCCCTTTTCACTTGCCACAAAAATTGATTAAATAATTTTAACGTTGAGTTCCCAACATTTATATTATGTGCTCGACCTTATTATGTTATATATTATTCTATTTTATTAATAAAAATTCTAGAGTAAGGGAGGAATCAGAGAATCATGATGCCTTCTGGAGGGGGAAAACTTTACAAAGGGAGGAAAAGATGTAATGGGTGGTGGGAGAAATCCTAGGCTTTCTTGAATAAATATTGGTTTCCATTGATGTGAGGGTTGGTATTCCCAATCATCTTCTAGCAAAAGATTTTGAATATGAAGGGTCAAGGCATGAATAAAAATAATAAGGAAAAACCATCAAGGGTATCTTAGTTCTTTTTCTTGTATCTTATTTTCTCCTTATATTTTATCTCATACTCGCCTTAATAATATTTTATTTTGCAAGAGAAATAATGGCAAGATATAGATATATTCAAACCTTTTGATCGGTTAAGTGGTGTGAGTGATAACTATGTGATAAAGTGAGCCTTTTCTTATATGCAAAGTAGAGTGGCCTTCCCTTTTGTGTTAAATCTAGTTAAAAATTATAGGCTAGATACCTTAATTTAATTTCCTTCACTTTTGTGTTAAATCTAGCTAAAAACTATATGTTGAAATGCTGAATTTGGTTTTTCTCAAGACATCAAGGCTTGGAGCTAGGGTGGCCAGCTGTGTGAAAAATTACAACACAGGTGATCCTATGATGGAGTATAATGTGACTTACCCTACTTCAATTTCTTGTATTTTTTTGGTTGCAATAGTTAATTATTTATATTTGTGTTTAGTAACATGCATGATTATTTGTTGTTATATCAATTAATTTATTGATCTTGTTGCAAGTTATGATAGTATAGCTTGAAATCAAATAAGTGTAGTGGATTTGTATTCACTTGGATGTGTTATTTGAATGAATTAGGATGCATGGGAAATGCATGCCTTCCTTGTTAATTTTATGCTCCATTTTATTTAATTTCCTCTATAGGACATAACGGATTTCATGGAGTTTATTATAGAATACCAAAATGTGATTTGAGGGGCAAACAAATCATCTTGTCTTCCTCCCTATAACTTTTTTTCTGGAGGTTCCAAAAGATGAAACATGGAGCATAATCAGGGGAATTCTCACTGATACTTTTGTCCATTTTTTAGATTTTGTTTGTGGACCCTTAAGAAATACGATCATAAATAGGTTCCAAATTTGTATTTAAATAGGTCATGTTGCCACTTCCACTAAAACAATTTTTTTTTTGGAGGTTTTGGAAGTTGAAACATGAAGCACTATTATGTGATATATTGTTGATCACTTGTCCGAATTTTATATTTATTAATTTTCTTTAGTATTTAATAAATATAATATTCCCCAAGGTGGGTTTGGGAGTGTAAACCTCATAACTTGAAATGCGAGTAATTGATTTAACGTGTGGGGTGGAGGGGTCATTTAATGACACTCTGATTGGATTAAGGTACACTCATGACTACAATTAAATTTGTTTTTTTAGCAAGGTGTTAGAGGTGATGGCATTTGTTGCATGTGGTAGATATGGGAATGTTGATTTCAATTGATACACTTGGTTTAAACATGGGAATTTTGTAGTGCAAGATATTAGATATCGCTTTCATAATTAATTGTGTACAAAAGGTTATTAAATTATCAACATATCCATGACTAGTATGGGGATTTTGTAGTGCAAGATCTTAGATATAATTTTTGGGATTAACTATGTAGAGTAATTCATTAAACTATGAACATATCCAAGAGTATTTGTCTCAACTAATCAAATTTCTCATGATCTTGAACATTCCACATAACACTCATTGCATTGGGTGATGTTCACATCGGTGAAGTAGTGGGATTTATACTAGTGAAATAAATCACATAACATTAATTATTACCTTTGGAGTTTGCATTCGATAACCAGGACTTCCACAGAGGTCACCCATCCCAAGACTCATCTAGATTAAGCATGCTTAACTCTAAGTTTTCGCCATAACAAAGCCCACTTAGCTTGTTACTCCATTTGCAAAACATTAGTAATTATCATAAGATATGAACAATTCATTTAGAGATGTTGTTACTCTTTTCGTTTAAGCATGGGCCTTCTGCATCACAACATATTAAGTATCATTTTCATGATCAATTTTACAAAGGAAGTCATTAAATTATGACCATATCCATGAGTATTAGCCTCAACTGACGAAGTTTCTCATGAATCTGAATATTCCACATAGAACTAATTGCATTGGGTGATGCTCATAGCGGTAAAGTAATTGGATTGATACTAGTGAAATAAATTGCATAGCATTAATCATCACCTATAAGGCTTGCACCAGTAATGAGGACTTCCTAGGAGGTCACCCATCCAAGGACTCCTTTGGGTGAAGTACACTTATGAAATTGGTTTTGGTGGGAATATTTTTTCTTTTACAAACATTTTATTCTTGGAGACAATAAGCTCATAAGACAGGAAGACCAATGCCAATATGAGGTTGGAGATATCATTACATGTGGTAGTGGCAATAGTATAATGCTAGAAAATACTTAGTTTGTGGTGCATAACATCTAGATTGTTGGGAATTTGGAGAATATCAAGTTAGTAGTAAGTGTTGTCTCTATTGTAAAATTAATTTAGTTTTGGACACTTTGTTATTAATGTTCTTTAAGAATTGTGGTATGATTATTTTCTAGTTTTATTTTTCTTCTTCTTGACTCTTAACACTAGGAGAGAATTTTTGTATAGTATATTGAAGTCTTCTCTAGCCCATGGATGTACTTCCTTTCGCTTCTACTTTCATTCTCTTGCAATGAAACTCCCATGTTTTCTTGTCATTTATCTCGTAGGGTCTTAACTCTCCATTTGAAAATATTCGCCTCCATTTCATCTTGCTCCTTCCTAAATGCCCCTCCTTGCTACTCTAGATCATGCTTATCCCCTTTTTGATGATCCCTTTCTCTGCCTAGGCTTTCCATAGTCACTTAGCAACAAGGAAAGACATCACCTTACCTCTTTGTAAAATTGAGGTGGAAGAGGACATTCGGGTCCCTTCCCTACCTCTAAGTCACCATGTCCCTTTATAGGTTATTCTTAAGCCCAAATGGCAACTACTGCAACATAGCTATGTATTAAAACATCATGCCTAAATTGCATCGAAAAATAATATTTTAAGTAGTCTAATACTAGGTTAAACTCTCATGTTGAGATTTCTTACATATGAAGCTGATACCCAACAAGAAATGTTAATTTGCATAGGTAAAATCATGGACATAGTTGACACGATTAACAAAAAATTACTAAGGTTAACCAATAATTTTGTAAACAATGACTTCTCCTCTTTGAACAAGACAATGAGTAGCAACCATCTATCTTAATGGATGTCACACCTCCTTTTCATTTCCTGAATTTTTTTTATCAAAAAATTATATTGTTGGGTTCCTGACATTTATATTATGCACTAAACCTTATTATGTAATATATTATCCTATTTTATCAATAAAAACTCTAGAGTTAAAGGAAGAGAGCAATAAACATATCATGATGCCTTGGCGAGGGAGGAAATTAACTAGGGAGGATAAGATTTTGTGAGGGGTTCGAGAAATCCTAGCCTTGCATGAATAAATATTATTTTCCTTGGATGTGATGGTTGGTATTCCCAATCATCTTCTAGAAAAATATTTCGAATATGAAGGTGTTGAGGGCCTCGAAAATCGGGTCTACAACAAGTGGGATACCCGCCCGGTCTGGACCTTGGTTGGCAGCTCCTTATCCGTTTGCTATAGCGGGTCCGACTGGGGATATGGAACCAGTTTCCCAATTCAGTGTGTGTGTGAGAGAAAGATGGGTATTTTTCTTCATGTGCCTTGTCCCATTTTAAAACTAAAACTCCGATCTGAAAATCTTTTCTAGTCATTATGTTTGAATCAAAAGAGGATTTTACTAGCGCTTGATGATGAGCATGCGTTTTCTTAGCTTGTTCTCATTGTTCTTCTAATTTGATTATTTCCATTTGTCATAGGTGTAATGAGGAAGTTGGTACTTCATCAATGTATTGAACTAGAGACAAAGAGGGAATCGCTAAGAGAGTCGAAATAACCACTTCTTTCCCATAAACTAAATTAAAGGGACAAGTGTCGATGGAAGCTTTTTTCGTTATTCGGTCTACCCATAAAGCATATATTAAGGATTTATGCCAATTTTTATGATTTTGGTCTACTGTTCTTTTGATAATCCTGATTAGGTTTTTATTTGTAGACTCGGCTAATCCGTTACCCTGTGGATAATAATTGGCAGAATATTTGAGTTTGAATCCTCTTTTAAGTGGAAATTCAGTCATTGCATTTCCAGAAAAGTATGATGCATTATCGAACATTAAAGCAGAAGGCAATCCAAACCTGGTGATTATGAATTGATCTATGAACTCAATGATATTTTCACCATTAGCCGTTTTGAGTGGAACTGCTTCTACTCGCTTAGTAAAATAATCTGTTGCTATAAGGATATATCTATGCTCCTTGGAAGAGTGAGGAACGATCTCACCTATTATGTCCAATCTGTTAGGATATTCCGACACATAGGAATAGTTAAGTATAACTTGGTCTAGTATAGAGTTAGGTAAAGTGTGTTTCTTTACTATGTACATTTGTAACTTACAATTCGACGGTCAAGATATGTAGTGATCTCACAGTTCATTCTCTCCTCGGTATTACCGACACTTGATCCATGGCTTAACACCCAATTGGTCCATGATTTCTATTTAAAGAGTACGGAGGGTCATTTGTAGGTTAACCGTTCATGAGAGAAGCTTATGTAAATTTTCATTCTTTTATTAATAAATTTCCTGAAGTGGCCGCGTTGGCTCAAGCTGTGGACTGTTTCTCTCTTTGAGGGTTTTGACCACGTCAAAATACTAGTGTATTGATCTGTGATCTATTTGTGAGTCGTGTCCTTTGGTGTTCTGTCTGAGGAACTTACCCTATAAATTCCTAAATGGTATCAGAGCTATTTGAGGGTCGTGTCCGTTGTTGATCCAAATATGAAGCTGGTACAACTGCATCCGACTGCCATCTCCTAGATCTATTGTTTCTGACTGCTTTCGGGCTGAGAGGACTGCTCTGTTATTTTAGGAGCATCTGTTGCAGTGAGGAACCCCTTTCGTTTCATGCGAAAAGGTTTCTGGTAGCCCTAGCTGCGTCATTTTTAAGATTTGGAGGTATATAGTGTTTATTTGTAGTTTACAGTTATTTTCTCTCTGTTTATTTCGGTTTCAGTTTATTTAGCTCTTTTTATTACCGGATCTATACCTTTCATTTTTGCGTATGCTTTTTGACCTGCGACTCTGTGTGATCTCGGCAAATCAGAAACAGAAAGGAAGGATTTTTCTCATGCGTATGCTCTTTTCCACTGCTCCTTAGTGTGATCTCGGAAAATCAGAAACATTGAGGAAAATATTTAGTTTCCGGGTAAAGCTAACTTTAAGCCGTAAGGCTTGTTTTTTTTGTATGTCGGTGTTGGGTTTTTTGTTTTTGTTTTGTAGGGAGAGAAAGAGCTTTCTCAAGCAAGCATGAAGTCCAAAGCATCAGTGACCAAAAGTAAACAAAGCGCCCCCCCCCTCCTCTCATTTATCTCGTAGGGTCTTAACTCTCCATTTGAAAATATTCGCCTCCATTTCATCTTGCTCCTCCCTAAATGCCCCTCCTTGTTGCTCTAGATCATGATTATCCCTTTTTTGATGATCCCTTTCTCTGCCTAGGCTTTCCATAGTCACTTAGCAACAAGGAAAGACATCACCTTACCTCTTTGTAAAATTGAGGTGGAAGAGGACATTCGGGTCCCTTCCCTACCTCTAAGTCGCCATGTTCCTTTATAGGTTATTCTTAAGCCCAAATGGAAACTACTGCAACATAGCTATGTATAAAAACATCATGCCTAAACTTCTTCGAAAAATAATATTTTAAGTAGTCTAATACTAGGTTAAACTCTCATGTTGAGATTTCTTACATATGAAGCTGATACCCAACAAGAAATGTTAATTTGCATAGGTAAAATCATGGACATAGTTGACACGATTAACAAAAAATTCCTAAGGTTAACCAATAATTTTGTAAACAATGACTTCTCCTCTTTGAACAAGACAATGAGTAGCAACCATCTATCTTAATGGATGTCACACCTCCTTTTCATTTCCCGAAAATTTTTGATCAAACAATTATATTGTTGGGTTCGTGACATTTATATTATGCACTAAACCTTATTATGTAATATATTATCCTATTTTATCAATAAAATCTCTAGAGTTAAAGGAAGGGAGCAAACAACATATCATGATGCCTTGGGGAGGGAGGAAATTAACTAGGAAGGATAAGATTTAGTGAGGGGTTCGAGAAATCCTAGGCTTGCATGAATAAATATTATTTTCCTTGGATGTGATGGTTGGTATTCCCAATCATCTTCTAGAAAAATATTTCGAATATGAAGGTGTTGAGGGCCTCGAAAATCAGGTCTACAACAAGGGGGATACTCGCCTGGTCTGGACCTTGGTTGGCAGCTCCTTATCCGTTTGGTATAGCGGGTCCGACTGGGGATATGGGACCAGTTTCCCAATTCAGTGTGTGTGTGAGAGGAAGATGGGTATTTCTATTCTAAATGGAATACTTCTGTTCTAATCCTAATCTAATGCTATGTTGTTGTATTCTAATAAACAGAAAAACATCAAAATTTATGCTAACCCGGGGTGTGATCTTTCTTCTATGCGATCTACAAAGGTTTCAAACAATAACTGGTAATAAAGATCATTCAACTATTATAAGAAAAGAATTCAATAAAGATGAACTACTTCATATAAGAAGTTAGATGAAACAGTTGTGAAAAACCTATCGCATAAATGAGCTATTCATACACTAAGCATAAATAAATAGTTATCACCGTACAAAAGTGCCAAATGATAACTCAGGCATCCACGTTGTAATATATAAACAACTGAAAACTGAACATCACTTTAACGCATAAGCAGAAATGGTTAAGAGATAAAAGTACCATTTATAACTAGTCCTACTCATGAGCTTCAAGCGGCAATTGATTTATCTCTCCTTGATTTAACATCCACTAAGAGTACAGAAGTGCAACATCAGTAGCAGATATCAAATGCAAATATTAAATAAACCATGTTCCATTGATTCACCAAAACCTCCTCTGAGGGTGCAAAAGTGCATGTTCTGAGGACAAGTTTTTGATAAATTTCTGGACCCTTCTCTAAATGCATGAGAAGGGTTTAAATACTACTGACTAATTGTAAAAATAAATTATTACAAAAATAAAGGATGTGGTTTAAATGACTGTCCTCTTTTCAGGAAAATAAGACGAAATTAAAACTAAAATTAAACTATTTATGTATTTGATCTTTGAAATCACATGTATGCAGCATCTGTTTAAGGAGAGTCAGGTGGCTGACTTCCACTTTTAATTGGGATGAGAAAACAGAATCTACAAGAGCTGGCGCCATTTTCTTGGCCGAATTTATGATGCACTTAACAATCATCCATTGGCTATGTGGCTTCACCAAGTATGTCCAGTAACAATCCCAGTTTAACTTACTTAGCCCTTGGATTACTTTGGCCTTTTCTTGAGCTCTCTGTTTCCAATCTGCCTCTAGCTGTTGTGCGTTCGGTAAGTATCCTAGAGTGGTAAGTATCAAATTTTCCCTGTGTAAATTTTCATTTACACAATCAATAAGTCTGCTGGCTGCCATGGCTGCTCCTTCTGCCACCTATTCTGCCTCTCTAATTTGCTCATCCCATTTGTTAAAGAGCATTTCTTTGTGGTTTTCATTTATTCTTGGTGCACTTGTTCTTTTACCCTCATCCTTTTCTTGCCAAGACAAATATTCAGTCACCCGTTTATCAATTAGATCATAGTCACTTCGCAAGTCTACCACTTGATTAGTGGTTTTATCACTAATTTCACAATAATAACTCCACTGTGATATCTTTTGGCCCAATGCTTCTTGCTGCTGTAGTAATTGTTCGTTCAAGGAAATGGACTCTGTAATAAATTCTGTAAGCTTAGGGTCGTCTTTGTGCATCTCTCGTAAATCCTATAACTGCTTTCCTTTCTCATCCAAACTTTTCTGATATCCTATCTGTATTTGTTGGAAGTCCTGCTGTAACTTCTCAAGCTGTTTCTGTGCTTCATTTTTGGCATGGGCTTGTTGCAATTGTTGTTGCAGTGCTATTATCTATTCTTCCCTTTCCTTTAGCAACTGCTGTACCTCAGATGCTTTGTCAATAGTCGTGGAGGCATATGCTCCTGCGATCTGAGACAGTTTGGTGAGATTTTCAGTAGGATTGCTAGTGGGGTCTTTCCACAGGACATCTAACTGTTCTGTGTTTTGAGAAAGCGTGTTTTCCAATTTCCTTTTCTTCCTCTATCTTCTTACTACTACTTTGTGTTGTGGGCTATAAAATATATCTAGAGGAGGGATCTCTTCTACTTTTAGTACAAGCTCAGAAGATGGGGTAATAGGAATGTGCTCCATATCTGAGACTTCGCTGACTGTTCTTGTGACTACTTATTTTACCACCTGTGCATTGCTGGCAGTTGTCTTCATGGTTTTTCCTTCAAGATTGATCAAGTCATTGAAGGTTTCCCATTCTTTACCCAATTCAGCTATGACTGGCGGTGCTTGGATGACGAGAGGGGGAGGATCTCTTTGCAGGGAGGCAATAACCTGCAGATGTAGAATTCCTTTTGACTGGGCAGTATCCTTTACTGACCCTTCGCTCTTATCTAGTTCATTTTCGGATATTTTAGAATGTTCGTACATTTCTTTTTTAGACTTAGACTTAGATCCGTTATTACTTGAACTTCCATTGAGACTAACACTTGGGGTTGGTTCTCTTAAAGGTTTTAGGCATAGTTTCTCTAAAGGAATACTAGCTAGCCTTCTTTCCCTATATATTTTGAACCTTTGGAATTCTTCGGAGTCACGTTATTCTTGTTCAACCTACTGCTTCGTAGTGCGCTCCTTTTCCAATCAAGCCTTCTCCTCAGCCTCTTTCCTCCATTGCACGCCCAACTCCTAAACCACTTTCTTTGCTGCCTCCTTTTTCTTCTTCTCCGCGAAACTCCCCACGCCTTTGATGGTGCCCCTGACCAGATCGTATCGAGAGTGCCAATCTGTTGGCTAGCGCTTGATAACCTCTTGAATGGCATCATCTATGGCAAGATAAGGTAGATCAAACCATTTCTATTGTGGATCCTTCCACACCCTGAAGTACACACGGTGGAAGTTTGCCTTAAACTCCTCGTACTTTGATAACTGCTCAAACACAGTCAAGGACAACTGTGGCTTCTGGTTGATGGCCATGCGAGGGCTCGCCTCCATGAAAAACTTGAAAACTTTTATCTTTGTGACCCACATGGAGTCCTTTGTGGCCCAAAGGGAGGTAAACTGGGTAGCCTCCGACAATCCTTTATCCAAGGGAGGAAACTGACTATCCTTTGGCAGCTCCTAAGCAACTAGCATGATGGAGAGAAACAACCACGCATAGTGGAAGTTTTTGCTCTCATCATGAGCCTCACGACAATTCACAAGGAATTTGCTGCAGAGGTAGCGTGACCAGTTAAACTGCACGCCCTCTGTGCACTGTGTAGCTAACGAGATTACTGGCACCGGAACCTCGTCTACGCGGTATTTCCTCATGACTTTGCCAGCTAATATCTACATATAGATTTTCACCGCGAGGTCGGTGATAGACATGATGGAGTACCCGTGCAACTTCTTAACTAGGTCAAAATTCTTCTTCATCTTTTCTGCCAAGTCCCGCTCACTGGTCTTTCTGCCAAACTCCTTGCTCGAATTCAAGCCTGAATGTTGTCAGAGCATGATTCGATGGGTTAGAATATCTATGATTGGGATTGGTGCGCTCAGCCACAAACACCTGTCATGCATCAAGGTCAGCAATTTCTTGATAAAATGATATTGATGTTGGAGCAGTGGTAGTGGGGACCCACAACAGGTTCAACAACCCTGACTGATTCACTCCACAAATCTACTCCACTGGCTCAAATGCGATGACACCAAATTCTTTATAATACACCCGCATCATATAGTTTTTTGTCGTGAGGTGGGGGAACCTCTCATGGTCTGCCAAGTCCCATTCTTCCATTTTTAAATGCAGAATCCATGCCAGGTGCGGAACTTCAAATGTGATGCTCTCGGGTAGCAGGGGTGTATGAATAAGGAACTTCTCTTCGTTTGGGTCCTTATTGACCTTCACCTTTCCCTTACGTAGAGGGATATAATCTGGAAATTTGGAGATGGGCTCCATGCCCTTGACATCTGTATCCTTTGCACCTTCTTCTGCTTCCAAATCTACAACCTTCTCCTTATCCTTCACTAGCTTCTTATCTTTCTTTTGGGCCTTAGTAGCAAAGTGCTTCCTCGGCGACTCGCACACCGATACTGGCTTCTTCTACTTGTCTTTCTTGGGCTTGTGGTTTTCATGCACTAGCGTAAGCTTCAGCCTAGGTGACCTCGGCACCCTAGGCATAAAAGCCAGAGCCTCCATGCTCACAACCTCTGGAGTAGCTCCTTCAGAGGCAACAATTCCTCCAATGCTTGCAGTCTCAACGGAACTTGGTCCTAACATGATGTCGCAAATGAATTTTTTGTCTAGCTCGAGCAATTTATCGAACGCAGGGCTTGCGATAAAATCTTCAAAGAACTCACGATTCATAAGCGACGGACATCACAACTCCAAAACTCTAAGGTTGCAAAGTGTTCTCTGTTGGATGACCATGCGTAATTTATAGGAGATTTTGAATTCAAATTCGACTGTTCCCCCCAAAATCCATCCATAAATGCTAATTTGGCAGCATATCTCCAAAGATTTCAGCCTTAAATGTCACCCCCCATCCGCTCCTCTTAACCATCTCCCAGCTGTCAAATCATGAATAGTGACTGTAATGGTAATTTTCTAGCTGTGTTTTGCAGTATCTCCCTCTATAGCGTAGCTCCCTTCGCGCCACTTCTGGTATTGTGACATCACCCTTTTTCGCGTAGCCCCCCCTGTCACATAGTTCTACAAACCATGTAGTGTAGTTTATAGTCTCGCACCCCCTTACATAGACTAAAACTAGGCTACTGTCATATAGCCATTGGGACGGATGCCCTGTGTATCGCTTCAATTGACTTCCATTTACCCTCCTGAGAAATGGTTCTCCATTCAACTTCATGAGCTAAACTGCGCCACCATCTGTAGTTTCTTTGACGACATATGGCCCCAGCTAGTGCATCTAAAACTTCCCTGGAAAGTTAGAAAACTTACTATCATATAATAAGACTAGGTCATTTACCTTGAAGGTGCGTAATTTGATGTGCCAATCGTGCCAAGATTTTTCACATTCCTTTTGAACCTACTGATGGAATCCAGCCAAAAAACTATCTTCCTCAAGCTTGATTAGTTGCATGAGCCATTCTTCTAAGGCTCTGTGGTCCGCCATTCCTGTGAAAGTTGCTATGTGTAACTAGGCACGATATATTCTATAGGCATCATAGCTTCTACGCCATAGACCAACCTAAAAGGTGTTTAATCGGTGAGCTTTTTGCAAGTAGTTTTGTATGCCCATAATACTGCTGGTACACACACATCCTATTCACTTTGTTGCACGTCGCAAATCTTCGTCAGTGCATTCTCCAATATCTTATTGAAAGCCTCAATCATTCCATTGGCTTGAGGATGATATGGCGTACTCTTCTAATGGTAAACTTGGAACTCTTTTGTCAGTGCACTGATCGTTTCATTGAGAAAATGTGTACCGCGATCACTCATCAATACCTTCAGGCAACCAAACTTGGTCAACACATATTCAAACGAAAACTTTGCTATTGTTGCCCTTATACAGTCTTTCACGGGCTGTGCCTCTGCCCATTTGGTCAGATGTTTAGTCACGATGATGATATAACGCGCACCTATTTTCTTACCTAGGGGTTGAATCAGTCCTACAAAATCAATTGCCCATTTCTCAAATGGCTGCAATGACACCTGTGGATTCAGAGACAGCTCATCCCTTCAGGATGGTCTGCCCATTCTCTGACATGCATCGCATGCCCTATAATATGCTTTAGAATCTTTATGTAGCGTCACCACCACAACCCAACACGCAAAATATTTTGCGTAGTTTCTTTTCCTGCATAATGCCCTCCTGCACCTCCTCCATGAGCTTCAACAAGGATACTATTTCGTTCAAAATCGGGCACATATTGTCGAAGAATCTTGTCCGATCCCATTTTATACAAATGGCCTGCAGTTACTGAGAAATCTACCACGCACACCATGAAATATTTCTTCTACTAACTGGTGTATCCTTTCGGAGCCGTCCCTATAGTCAAGAAGTGGATAATATCCGCAAAGTGGTTAGCTGCTATGTGCACCACGATGAGCTGCGCGTTAGGCAACCCTTCCTCCAAATTAATTGGGTCCTCTCCTATCTAATTGCGTGACAAATGGTCAGGACCTGCATTCAACCTGACTGGCTTCACAATTACCTCAAAATCATATTCTTGAAACAACAAAAACCATCTGCATATTCCCCCCCCAATGCAGGCTTATTGACTAGATACTTCAATGCAGAATGGTCTGTGTACATCTTGAAATCTCCACCCAATAGGTAATGTCTGGATTTTTGGAGCACGTACACCATAGCCAATCCTTCACGCTCTGTCTTTGAATAATTCTTTTTAGCCTTTGACAACTTCTTGCTCACAAATGCTATAGTATGATCCATCTCCCCTTCACCAACCTATGTCAGCATTGCTCCTAGCGCAATACACGAGGCATCAACATGCACATGGAATTCCTTCTTCCAATCCGGGAATACCAAGATCAGCGCGGTGACCATTTTTTCCTTCAATACATCTAGACTGTGCTGACATTCTTCATCCCAACAGAATGTAGCATCCTCCTTCAGCAGATTCTCCATAGGTGCGGTAATCTAAGCATAACCCTTGATGAACTTTCGATAGTATCTAGTATGGCCCAACATTGCGCATAGCTGTTTGACACTTCTTTTAGCCTCCAAATTAACTATGATGTGATCTTAGTAGGGTCGACCATTAGTACTTTCTTGCACACCACATGACCCAGCAAAATTTAGAAAGGGACATGGAACAGGCACTTTTTCAGGTTCAATGCAATCTAATACCTTTAGCATGTATCCAACATCTAGTGGAGAATGGCTACATGGTGCTTTACTAACCCGAACACTGTCTAGTCATCAAAATATACCTCCAAGAATTTGTTAATAAACTCTTTGAATGTCGGGATGACTACGCGCGAGAATATCATCGACACAATCTTAAGTCCAAACAGTATCACTGTATACTGGAAACAACCCCACTCTGTCACGAAGGTGGTCTTACTTTTGTCTTCTGGCATGATCTTAATATGATGGTACCTAGAGAACCCATCAGTGAATGAGTAGGCCTCCCGCCCTCCAACATTGTCCAGTACTTCATCTGTAAATGGTGTCGGAAAAGGACCAAGAACACAGGCATCATTCAGCTTCCTAAGATCTATGCAAATTCGTATTTCTCCCTTCTGTTTCTTTTCTTGGACTACCATTTTTAGAAAATTATATATTACAGAGAAATGGAACACATAAAATATTGCAAAATTATAAACATAGAAAATGCATAAAACAAGAGAGACACAGATATACATGGTCACCCAATTTGGGCTACGTCCACAAAGAAACACTAGTCCTTCCTTTTAAATTATCCAGCAAATTGAAGAGATACAACCTACAACAGATCTGTTGTAATTCCCTCTTCGCTCTCAATCTCCTCTCTCTTCCTCACTCAGAATACAAATATACATAGACGCAATACAATTCCCTCATATATAGTAAGGGGTTGCCTTCTAGGGAAAAAAACCCTAAATTAAACATAACTTCTAACGTCAGATCTCCGCCTAATGAATAGCCCAGATTGACTACGAAATTACAACATTTTACAAGGCAATTTTACATCTATTTTTAGCTTCAAGGGAATTGCTCCCGATCCCCCCGCCAAGGGGGGGCTCCCAAAGGTCACAATCATCCCCCACTGGACCACCTCGGTAGTGCAAATATTATGGGCGGCATTGCCACCCCCTTACGAACTGGGGTCCAATGCGGCAATACCTCTAAATAAAGAAGATAATCAAGCTCCACACCCAACAATCTCCCACTTGGAGACTGATTATAACAACTCCACTGATGCTTCATTTGTTGGACAATGAATCCACTCTGGACCTGGCTATTTCTCATCTTCTTCATCATACTTGAAGACCAGTTGAAACTAAGAAGACTCTTAGTTTCTCCCTAGTTACAACTTTTGTTAACATATCTGTAGGATTCTAGCTAGTGTGTATCTTTTCCATCTTCAATTGTCCATCTTCCAATGCTGACCGTATGAAATGGTACTTGAACTGTATATGTTTAGTCTTGGAATGAAATTCAAAGTTCTTTGCAAGATGTATGGCACTCTGGCTGTCACTGTATAACTTGCCAAACTCCTACTTCTTACCCAATTCATCCACAAAGTTTTGTAACCAAATCATTTCTTTACTAGCCTCTGTAGCAGCAACATACTTTGCTTCTGTTGTTGAGAGTGCAACAACACTTTGCAGTTTTGAGACCCAATTGACAGTTGTTCCACCTACAGTAAACACATACCCTATGGTGCTCCTCTTGTTATCTCTACCACCCGCCATATCTGCATCAACATATCCCTGTAGAGCAATGTTTGAACCACCAAAGCATAATGCTTGATTTGTGGTACCACTCAAATACCTGAGAATCCACTTCACTGCCATCCAATGTTCTTTTCTTGGATTTTTCATGTACCTACTTACAACTCCCACTGCATGTGCAATTTCAGGCCTTATGCAGACCATTGCATACATTAAGCTTCCAACTGCTGATGCATATGGAACTTTAGACATATGAGCCATTTCTTTCTGAGTCTTGGGACACTCCTCCCTACCTAATTTGAAATGGCTAGCCAAAGGTATACTAAATAGTTTTTCATTTTGCATATTAAACCTTTTCAACACCTTTTCTATGTACTCACTTTGAGACAATGTTAATTTGTGATTCTTTCTGTCTCTAGTTATTTTCATACCAAGGATTTGTTTTGTAGCACCCAAATCCTTCATTGCAAATGAGCTCACCAATTTTCTTTTGAGAACATTTATTTCCTGCATGTTATAACTTGCAACAAGCATGTCATCTACATACAATAACAATATAATATAGTTGTCATTTTTTTTCCTTTTGAGATAAACACAATGATCAGAGTTTTGTTGCCCCCCCTGGACCCCCCTGCAGTGCAAATATTACGGGTAGCGTTGCCACCCCCTTACAAACTTGGGTCTAATGTGGCGATACCTCTGAATAAAGAAGATAATCAGGCTCCACACCCAACAACCATTGGGCTCACCCAATCAGATTCCTCGATTGGTTCGATAATGCCTACCTCAAGCATCTTGTCCAACTCTAAGTGGACTTTTTCTTTGTATTTGGGATTGAGGCGATATGGCGTCTGCTTAATCAGCTTCACGTCCAGCTTCAAGGTAATTTTCATTATGCCCAAGTCTCCTATGATGCCTTTCAGGGCGGAAAATTTTGTAGGAAGAAAATCCTAATATTCGCGGAGCAACTCAGTGACTTTATTTACTGTGACATCATCCCAGTTGTCCCCATTCTTCACAAATTTTGGCTCTGCTTCTATGTTAATGTTTACTTGCCTAGTTTTCAATGGCACGGTGATGTCTGGATTCTCTATTTATGGTCCCTCAACCTCGCAGTAGCCCTCTACTTTTGGGATGTTAATATTCCTTGGATCCGCATCCTCTCCTTCGACAGTCACATTATAGCACTCCAACACATGGCACAGTTGGGTGCTCCAATTTGGTTGAATTAATTCTAAAGAATCCTATGGTATTCTGAAGATTGATGCCTTAACTTCTTGCAGTGCCACGTTGATGCTCTCAAATCCATCCTCAAAACTGAAGGTCATAAAAACCCTTCCCTTAAGATATCCCACTCTGCAGTGTCGTGGCAGAGCAAAGTTTCCAGGTACTAATTCATAGGGATGATATCCAACGTGTGACAGAATAAATTCACCCACTCTAGTTGTGGCTCCATTCCATAAAGCTTAGTCCACTTTGCTAAATGATCACACAGATCATTTCTCCCATCACATTTCTCAGTTAGCCAAACTTTTGGGCAGCCAAATCGCAACCTCATCATTCCTCTATACTCACACCATTCATCAAAGTTGTCTTTATTCGTATCCCACCACCCTGTGTGTGTAGCACGCAGTGCAAAATCCAATGCTTGAAAGAGATGGTCCTCAGGTACTTCTCTGTCAAAGGCATCCAAAAAATTATCTACATCAGTTAAACCGTCATAATAAGGTAAATTTCTTACTTCTGATGATACACAGTGCAACGATTTAGTCATCATATTACAATGCAGCGTAGATACTTCGTGCAACCTATTCTACCAATGCTCCAACTCTTCATCTGAATCTTAGGTACAGGAGCTTTTGCGGTCCCATGCGATTTGTCCATCAGCTATTAGATTAACCCAGTCTTGGTCTCGTGCTGTTATCTTATAGATTTGATCCAAATCATGATCACTTTCCTATAGTCGCGAACTGGTTTCGTATAGATTGGTCCTTTTACAGGGTCCAATGGTACTACAACGCAGAGAGATTTCCTTTCAAATGACATCATTCGCTTCTTCAAATTGATGACCCCATTCATGTCATTAGCCCAATCAATTCCCAAGAGCGCTGGGTATGGATTGTTGTCATCAACAATCTCTATCTCTTCAAAATCGGTTAGCGCGCTTCCACCTTCTATATCTACGGTCACTCCATGAAATCGTCCCATAGGGATAATCTTCTACTGGTTTTCCATCCTCAATTGAAACGAAGACTACTACAGCGCAAGTCTCCCCATTCTTTCCCATGTCTATTTAGGAAAAACTTTCGCATTCGACCCTAGATCCAAAATAACTTGGTTCATCTCATAGTCTCCTATTTGCACGGTGAGCCTCATTTTGTACCTTGTTCTTATCTTATGTTTGCCAATTTTTTTGACTGTGCAGTGTCCTTCAGGAGCATTTTCCTTACTAGCACACTTATTTATCAATTCTTGTAGCCCTTTTACAACATTTCTATCGTGTAGTAGCTTCATACAAGTCTCCAAAAAGGTGGTAAGCACAGAGGGGTCAACCTCTGTAGATAGTTTGTCCTGACTTCCTGAGGTAGAGGCCTCATCGAAGCTTTTCTTCACTTCCATGAATGTTTCCATTGCATGCTCTAGATCAAAACCAACTTCTTCTTCGGAGCCTTGCAGACCCACCCACTTTCTTTAGGTTGTTTCCCTTTATCATCACCATTCGTCATTCCACTTTGCAACACGATATTCACATTTGGATCCTCCTCACGAGGTTCAACCCTCATCATCTATAGGTTCTGGGTAGGTTACTGAGGCTGCGCCTTCTTCTCCTACATTTTCGCTATTAATACAGGGCATTCTTCTATTGCGTGGTCAAACTGAGTGCAGTATCAACATGACGAACATGTTTGGCTCGTACACTCCCATGCGTAGTGTCTTGGCATTCTCCAATTATAGTGAATAACTTGTCCACAACCTCTGCCAGGTCCTCCTTCTCCTTGGCCTCATCCACGCCTCTGATATCCTTCGCATGCTCCCCCAACACCCTGATCCGAAGGCCGAGTTTCTACTTTCATTTGATACATGGGTGTTCTGTCTATCATTAATTCATAGCTACGACAATGGCACTCATCATGGCCCACCGATTTACAAAAATCGTAGAATAATTGTTATGGTGTCTACACAAACTTTTGCAGCAAGTGATAATTATTTGTTACATTCTTTCCATCCATCTGACAGATAGTGCACCATAGCACGGGACCTGTACTTGGTCCTACTAGAGCTTCCTGCGTCAGAGGCATTGTCCCTTCCCCTGTAATATAATTCGCGAAGACAGGGCAGTGATATTTATCATGCCCCTGGATTTTACACTTGAGGCACCAAACTTGTTCACACACCTCCGGCCGAGCCACTTTTTCCTTTTTCAATCTATGAAACCAAGCAGAGGTTCTGCAACTCTACATGAATCTGTTGAAATCCCAAAGAAGTTTCCTAGATAGGTATCTCATGAAATCTCATTGTAATCTCAAGAGCTTCCGCCTGAGTTCCTATCTTTTGCTGTGATAAAGCAATCCTTAGGTGGGGCACAAGCGCAACTATAAACCAATCACGGTGTTGACTATTTGTGAGATTCATATTAGTTGCACAAATCTAGAAATTTAGTCTTTAATTTAATTCCCAAGGCATTTCACCGACCCTCATCACAATTTCCTTGAACCCAACTACTGATCGAGACTCAGACTTAGGCTTACAAAATTATTTGTTCAGAGCAGTCTGAGTGTTCGCTAATGACGCCAATGGATTATCACAGCAGTACTTAATGTACCATGTCAACACGTGATCTTGTAGAGAAGTAACTAATTGCGCCTTCTTTATATGATCATCTATAATCTATTGTGTTGTCCATACAACCTTCGCAACAAACCAAAACTGATACGGGTCCTCACTTCCGAAGCCCTTGAAAATGGACAACTTCATTATATTCGACATGTTGAATGGCGATGAAGGTGGTGGTGGTGTGGGCGAAGGTGTATGTTGTGGAGGTGAAGGTGGAGGTTGTGTAGGTGGATGATGTATTCACGGAAAACCCTGTTTTATCAACTAGATAGTGCTTCACGGTGAGGCTTGTACCACTCCCTCATTGTCACTCGAAGGAGGTTCAATCAATGGGCTATATTTAGGCCCTGCTTTTTCCTGATTTCTAAAGATTCTTCCACTTCATGTAGATCCAAACATCAAGGAAGTGGCATAACCCTCTTTTCACACAAGAGCATCTTAATCCAAGTATTCAAAGATCTCAAATACTTACATCGTGGTCCCTTGAAGAAGCGTCGCTCTGCTTTGTTGTAGCTGACTGAGGTATCGACCATGAATTTTGTCATAAATCCTCCTATGACTCGAGCAAGCCAATGATCAATGACACGCACGATATTATCTTCAAAAGCTTCCAACCTCTGCACTAGCTCTAGGGTCCACACTATTGGACCGTCAATCGTCCACGTTCCTTGGTTGTCTGCCAATTTAGTGATCCACTAGCATAGTTCAATCGGGAAGGTGCAGAAGAAGATTTCTTGTATTTCTGGGTATAAATATATGTCCAACCATTGTTCTTTTGTGAGGCATGGATTTCTATTTTCTTGCGTCACAAATTCATGGATCTTTTTATCCAACCACTTCTCAATTTCCTTCTTTGGTGGATTCCAGTGATGTGACATCACACATCTCTTTATGCAAATCCTGGTCCTGACAACGGAACCATTTGTTGGCTTAGTGGGTCCTGACCCAGGTTCAGAGTTAGTTGCGCCAAGCAAAGCCCTACACTACTGGCCCTTTCGAGATCAATCCGCGGTGCGCAGACCGAAGTCTCACCCAAAGCAGTATGGGGGATGCTGGAACCAAGTTTCTACACCTAGAGATCAATGTGATGTCTCTTTGTGACCTATATTTTCCTTCACACATATTGATAAGCCTTTATGGCTTATCGATGTAACTCCCTTTAATCAGCCTTTAGACCTTCGTGAAGGTCTACAACTAGCTTTTGTTGACCCTAAACAGGCGAATTAGCTACTTATGCACACCTTAGATTACTCTTAGACCAATATTTGGCGAGATCTACTTAAGCGTTCGATAAATTTAACATAAAGCATTATAATCCTCACATAATCACATAACATCAATTTCATTCAGATAACAATATAGACAAAGTAACTTCACGCATCAATACATCATTATTTCATAAAAACGTTACTCATCACAACATAAAGCGCATTCACACATAATAGAAGTAAAGATATAAGACAAAGGATTTTCTGCAATAATTTTCTTTATTGTTATTCAATTAAGCTTATAGACTCAAGAATTCCCTGCGCACTCAGCTGTGGACATTACTCTAGGCCTCTACGCACTTAGCTGCAGAGCCTCTTCTCCTCTAAAACTTCTATCTTGATGTTCCTTCTATTAACCCATTACATTTATCATATCGTATCCTTGTGCCTTAGACTCTCTAAGACGCACCTATTTTTACAATCCCATGGTCCGCGAACCATGGGTAGATATTCAAAAGCTAACTCAACTTACATAAAATAAGGGTAAAACCATTTTTGATTCTTTAACTAACTATGCGCTCCGCGACCACAACTTGCAGAGACTTTACATCAAAACTTGGGATTTTGCCCCAAAGCTTGGGCATTTGCCCCAAAATTGACCCAAGGGACCCCATCCCAACATGGTCCATAATTGAACAAGTGCAAATTGATTAGGAGTTCACGCATTTGATTTTTTAATGTCAAGGGATTGAAACTAAGTGTGAGTTGTTGATGAGATGTTGCTTCAACATGGTCCCTAACAAGTTCACAAAAGAGAAAAATAAGGTGTCAATAATACAATCCCAAGCCCTAATGTTTTTGAAGAAGAAAACATGGCTAACATCTCACCCAATATCAAATTGGACATTTTCAAGAAACAAGGCATAGTTTAAAAAATTATCCTCGAGGCCACATGTCCATTAAAGGAAGTACTTTCCTACAAGTATCTCTTTCAAGAGTTTTGAGATATCTTTGACTAGTCTTACACAAAGATGTTTGGCCTCAATCATGCAACTGTAGAACATTGGATAGACACTTGGCCTGATTTCATGTATATTTAATAGGATTAAAGACCACTTTACCCCTCTAAAGTGATGGACATCAAGAATAAAATTGTTAAGTGTCGCAAAGCTCATTTTATTTATCTTATTGCTTATATTTCTTGGGTATCTAACCCAATCCTTGTTATGAAAAAGTAAGGTATCATTCATGTGTGTACTAACTTTCAAGATCTAAACCAAGCATGTCATAAAGATCATTTCCCACACTATTCATCGATCAAGTTATTGATGCTTATGTTGCATGAATCCCTCTCCTTCCTGGATGGGTTTTCAGATTACAACTAGATCTAGATTCACTATTTGGATTATTACAAAACCAAGTGTTGCTACACCATGGGGTGCCTCCGCATCCTTCATCATTCCATTTGGCCTCAAGAATGCTGAAGCCACCTTCCAATGACAAATGGCCTACTTTTTTCACAATCTTTCTCATCACATCCTTTCTTATTTAGATGATATCATCACTCTCTCTAGATGAAAATACCAACACTTGGAAGACTTACACACCATCTTCAACCAATGCCAAAAGTATAAGATCCACTTGAACCCTCTCAAGTGAATATTTTGTGTCATTATCAACCAATTACTTGGGTTCATCGTATCCCAACAAGGGATTATGGTAGATCCTCTCAAGGTCCAAGCCACTCATGAAATCCCCTCATCCAAGACGTTGTTCCAATTGCAAAATCTCCAAAGCAAGGCCAACATTTTACATCACTTTGTCCTAGACTACACCACCTACACTCATGGATTTTTATATCTCTTTCACTATGACATCCAATTTTGATAAGATAAGGAAGCTAAAAAATCATTTGACACATTAAGTGATGCCTCATCTAACTTCACATTCATTAGTCTCTTAGATTTTACCATAACCTATATTTGTCAACCTCACACATCTTGATCATTGGATTGTTAATTCAAGAGGGACATGATGGTTGAGAACATGTCATATACTATGTGAGAAAATAATTATCAACACCACCACTGTAACAACCCTAGTGAAAATTCCATGTAATAAAAGCTAATAAAGGTAAAAACAATAACCACGGTTGATGGGACACTTATTCCAAGTTGAATTTTGGGAAAGACATCCTAGGGGGTGTTCATTTGATTGTTTATAGCTAAGGGAACTGACAAAGGAAATGGCTAAGGATTTGGAAAGGAAAAACAACATTTTGGCATAATTATTTATGAAAATAATGGAAATTAGGAGAAAAAGGAGGTGAAAGGTCATAGGTTGCATGTGAGGGGAAAATTGAAGGAAAATAATGGAAAATGAAGGAATTATAGGCCTCATTAATAAAAAGGCTTCTGAGGATCAATTGGGAAGCTCTTGGTCAGTGTAACCTTTTGTTTGTTGAGTTTTGGAGCTCTCTCATTATTCTCTCTCTCTCTCACACTCTTCAACACTAGAGTTTTCATGGAGAAATTTTGGAATTGGAGCAAGAAAGGAAAAGAAGGAAAGAGGAAACAAAGATCAAGTAGGGAAAGGTAGGATCAAGCAGCTACAACATGACTCTTTGCAGGTATCAATTTGCATGTGTATTTTCCTTGCTATATTTGGAATGCATGGCATTGCATGTGATTCTTTTCTATCATGGCATGGGTTTTTCTAGGTGTAACCGTGTTTTCAGACTAGCCTTGCCATTTCTAGATAGCCATGGTGTGTTGGGGTTCTCATGTTTGGTTGAGCTAGATTGTCGTATGGATTCAAAGCTGAGTGGTGTGGATCTCTAAATGATAGAGCACATGGCCTAGTGGTCCCTGAACCGGACTGTGGATCACAGTTAAGTCACTAGCTTAGTGACCCCTGAGCCAGACTGTAGGTTGTGGTAAATCCAGGATTGTGTTGCCTCGGTAGTCCTAGGAATCCTTGCCACTGAATGGCAAGATATATGGTAAAGCCAAGAGGTGGTCTTCTCTCCGTTGGGAATATTAATCCTGGGTTTAGGATATGCGGTAAATCCTAGAAAGTGGGTCTCAGTTTAGGGCCTAGTGATTTGGGTTTGGATTGCTGTAAAGCCTGAGAGACCAGGAGACAGGAAAATTCCTCACAGTGTAGGTGGAGAAATCCGGTGGCATCCATCCTTGTTTGGCCTAGCGATTCGGGATGGATTATAGTAAAGCCTGGTTTCTATTGATGAGGGTGAGGTGGTTTAGCCTCAGTATTCCTTGGGCGTTTCTTTTGGTTTGAGTCCCACATTCATGCTTGAAATATGGCACGGGGGTGAATGGCTGAAGAGAGATTTGGCTTAGCCATTCTATGGTCACTTGGAACGTACTAGTCCCATGTCTGGTTGGTTTATTGCATTCATTAATGAGAAATTTATTCCCTTGATTTTCATGTGTAAATGTACTGATGTATATGTGGATTTTATGGATGATATTCTTATGATATTTCTGTCCCTATTAAGTTGGTTATATGTATGTTTTATGAGAACAACTATGTATGGCTCTCAACATGTTTTTACTTGTAAATGAATATATAATGTATCTATGGCCTAATAGATGATAATGCAACAAATTACATGAGGGAACAATGGTTCAAAATTATTCTCAAATAAGTATGAGATCCCTAGACTTAATTCTATTTTTTACACCTGCAAGTTACATGTTGATGATATGTTTGACAAAATGCCTGATATGGCTAGTAGGGGTTCGATTGAGATCTTGTTCAAATTATTGCTTTTGCATCATTTTTTTCCCTGTTATTTTACTATTCCTAAGTTATCATTCCATTCTAGGCAATGACATGGGCTTTGGGCCTGAAAAGGTGGCTCAAATCCTAGAGTCACTAGCATAGCATTGACAAATTTAGTCTCTAGTCATTGGTAGGCAAGCCTGTGAGAACGATTTTGGGTTTATGGGCGCTCTCATGCCTATAGAATGGGAGCGACTGAGGCCTAAGATGTCAAGAACATCAGTGGGACCTAGGGATAGGATGTCTGAGTGGCTAACATGTCTCCTGAGGGTTCTATTGCTGATGTGGATAGGTTGGTTGATGTGTTCTAACGATTCCACTTCCTTAAGGTCACATAGGAGGTTGAATCCAATCATAGTAGCCTCTCGTGGCATGTTTACCAGTTTGGCATGGTTACTTGGGTAGATGTGGAAGGAGGGTGTCACAGAGTGGTATCAAAGCATGGTTCACCCCTTGGATGGATAAGCGGTGTGTGTTGGTCATGCATGCATGTCAGTTGCATGTGTGTCTCTTACACTTGCATTCCATGTGATTGTTACATTTGCTTGATGATTGATTATGGTTGAAGTAAGGTTGTCATGGATAATTTGATGATTGATTTTGTGGAATACATTTTTCATGAGTATATGACTCATTACATATTGTTACATGTTTCTTACATGTTTACTTTATGTTACCTACTTACATCCTTGTAGGTTAGGTTGCATTCTTGTAGATTTGATTACATGTATTAGTCTTTTAGGTTTATTACAAGAATTGATCATTTATGCTTGACTACATGTTTTTATGCATATGTGTAGTTGATTTGGCATTGTTTATGCATGTTTATGGTTTCATGGAGTAATGGTTGTTGTCATGCATGAGGTCATAGCATGCATTTTTGTATGGCTTTGCATTGATGACTAGACCCTAGCTAGAATGATGTTTATGCATTGATGCATTTACTTGTTATATGTCTATATATTGTTATGATTATGCTATACATGTATCACGATGATTTTTTGATCTTGCAGATAAGGCATCCTCCCCAAATTATACTGAGGTACGTTGATTTATTGTGATTTGGTTTGCCTGACATATTATGCATTGCAGGAAAGAGATCAAATGGCTAGCAAGGTGGTAGACTACATAGAATCTCCCTATGAACCAGATGGGCAACATGGTGTGGGGCACTCTTTTGATTTGGCAAACACATTGAGAAGCTTGAAGGAAGAGATAAGGAGTTGTAAGGCAGATAATGACTGGATCATACAGGCATAAGAGAAATAAGCAGAGGTTACTTCTTTGGAATTTGTCATACTTGCAATGACAAGGGTTGCTTTAGATCAGCCATGGACATGAGGATAGAACTAATGGGGCATATGGCAGTAGGTTTCTTGGTAGACATAGGTCAAATAGATCTGATATGGTGAGAGATGGTAGCTTGTTGGGCACTCCGAATAGAAGGGGTGATGAGCACATGTACTATTCTATTTCTGGTTCTGATAGACATCATGGTCGTCATTGCTATCATCCTTACATGAGGAATGATAGGGGATAATTTCCATATGGGTTCAAGAAAGAAAAACCACCTACTTTTGATGGAGATGTGAAGAATCCAGAAGATGTAGAGGCTTGGATACTTGGCATGAAAAAATTCTTTGAGTTGCATGAGTACACATATAACATGAAGGTCAGAATAGCTATCTTCAGCTTGAAAGGTAAAGCATACATCTGGTGGGAAGATGTTAAGCGGTTCATAGACATCAGGACAAAAGGCTTGAGTTGGAGGGAGTTCAAGAGGCTTTTTAGGAAGAAGTACTTGTCAGAGAGGTACTATGAAAGTAAGGCCAAGGAATTCTATGAGCTAAAGATGGTATTAATGATAGATGAAGAGTACATGACCAAGTTTATAGAGCTATTTAGGTATGTATCATATCTTATTGATGAGAAGGCTAAAGTTTGGCGATTTGTCAGTGTTTTTCCATTAGCATTTAGAAATCGGATTGATTATGATGAGCCTCGGCCACTTGAGGAAGTTATTGGGAAATTGAAGCATTGCTATGAACAATCAAAGCATAAGAATGAATCTCAGCAAGGATGGAATGAAAAAGACAAAGGTAAATGGAATGGAAGCCTAAGAGGACAAGGCCTCAACATTCATATGAGAAAGAGAATGTGTCGCCACAAAATAAGTTTAATGCAGCTAGACAAGGACATGAGTCACAACAACAACATAGAGGTGTGGGTACTGTTCGGTTGGAGTGTTGGACATGTGGCAAGGAACACCTTAAGGGAGATTGTCCATAGAATTAGAGTGGTAGGCCTTAGATATACAGTGCACAGGAGGCGCAGACTCTTGGGGATGTTGGTCAGATCATTCCCTGTATCTACGTAGCAGTGGACAACAGACAGGCAAAACACGAGGCATCTATCATTGAGATGGATGGTAAGATTTATGATCAAGTTATTTATAGTTTGATTGACCCTGGATCTAATTATAGCTATGTTAGTCCTACCTTGGTGGATAAGTGTGGTTTGAGTAAAGAGTTGCATGCAGAGTCTTGGTTAGTGCAGTTGACTACAGGTATAAAGAAGCTTGTGCATTTGATTTAAATGGTATGCCTACTGCAACACACTTGAATGTATTGTGGTTGGGATCATACAATATGGTGTTCAACATGGATTGGTTGTATCTTCATAGAACCAAGGTAGATTGCTATGACAAAGCTATTGAGTGTGTTGATGACAATAGAGAACCAAGAGTCTTGCAGGGTAAGAAGAAAGCCACATCAGTTAGGATGGTGATAGCTATGCAAGCAAAGTGTAGTCACAGGAAAGGGTGTATGTTATCTGTAGTACACATTTCTAGTGATAAGGGTACGGAGGTTGAGGATGCATATGTGTTGAGAAGGTACCCATTTCTATAGTAGTTCTAGGATGTATTCCTGATGAAATTACAGAGTTTCCACCTCATAGGGAGGTAGACTTTTCTATTGAGTTAGTGCTAAGGGAAACTCTAGCATCAAAAGCAACTTATAGGATGAGCACACTTGAGTTGGTTGAGTTGAAGTTGCAGTTGAAGGAAATGTTGGACAAGGGATACATTAAGCCAATTGTCTCACCTTGGGGAGCACCGGTCTTGTTTGTGAAGAAGAAAGATGGTACTCTGATATTGTGCATTGACTACAAGCATTTGAAAAGAGTGACCATCAAGAACAGGTACCCTTTACCAAGGATTGATGAATTCTTCAATCAGCTGAAGGGAGAAGTAGTGTTCTCAAAGACCAACTTGAGATCCTGATACCATCAGGTACACATCTAAAAGGAGGACATTCACAAGACAACTTTCCAGACCAAGTATGGGTATTATGAGCTTTTTGTAGTTCCATTTGGCTTAACTAATGCTCTAGCTACATTTATGTTCTTGATGAATAGTGTGTTGCATCAATATTTGGATAATTTTGTTATTGTGTTCATTGATGATATGCTAGTATATTCTAAAACTGAGGAAGATCATGTTGGGCATTTAGCGACAATGTTGAGGTTGTTAAGGGAGAATCATTTGTATGCTAAACTCAACAAGTGTAGTTTCTTTCATACTGAGGCACATTACTTGGGACATGTTGTCTCCAAGGAGGGAATTGTAGTAGATCCATAAAAGATAAGAGCCATCATGGAGTGGGTATCTCCTAAGAGTGTGGATGAGGTGAGATCTTTCATGGCTTTGGCAGGCTATTATCGGAGGTTCATCAAGAACTTCTCGTAGATTGCTTAAACTATCACATAATTATAGAGGAAAGCTAAGAAGTTTGAATGGACAGAGGAGTGTGAGACTAGTTTTGAATAGCTTAGGTAGTTCCTAACAAATGCACTAGTGCTACATATTGTAGATTCGGAAAAAGTGTTTGTAGTATGCACATATGCTTGCAAGAGAGGACTTGGAAGATTCCTTATGCAGGATCGACAGGTGGTATTCTTGTTAGAAAATTATATATTATGGATCAATGGAACACATATAATATTGCAGAAATATAAACATAGAAAACGCATAAAACAATAGAGACACAGATATACGTGGTTCACCCGGTTTGGGCTACGTCCACCCCGAACAACCAGTCCTTCCTTTCTATTATCCAGCAAAATGAAGAGACACAACCTACAGCAAATCTACTGTAATATCCTTTGTTTTCTCTCACAGTCTCACCTCTTTGCTTCTCGCTCAAAGAATACACATATATATCACAGCCTCAAATACAATGCCCTCATACAAAGAGAGGGGTTGCCTTCTAGGGCAAAAAAACCTAAACTAAACATAAGTTCTACCATCAGATCATCCGCCTAATGAACGGCCCAGATTGACTATAAATTACTATACTTTTACAAGGAAAATTTACATCTATTTTCAGCTTCGAGGGCGCTACCCCTGAACCCCCGCCGGGGGACCGTTGGCCCTCAGACCCCCCAGTCGGGGGGGATTGGCCCCCCCGGACCCCCGCAAGGGGGACAAGTCCCCCGCGCACCCCCCCACGTAGAGGGGTGTACAAACTTCTTGGGGTATACATCCGGCTGAAACAAAGACCTCTGAACAATCATGCTCCACACACAACAATCTCCCACTTGGAGAATGATTGTAGAAATTCCATCGCTACTTCATTTGCTAGACAATGACACCTCTTTGGACCTGGTTGTTTCTCGTCTTCATCGTCATCCTTGAAGACCAATTGAAATTGAGCATGTTCTCAATTTCTCCCTGGTTACAACTTCTGTTAGCATGTCTACAGGATTCTGGCTAGTGTGTATCATTTCCAGCTTCAACTCCATCTTCCAACACTGATCATATGAAATGGTACTTGCGCTGTACGTGTTTAGTCCTGGAATGAAATGCTAAGTTCTTTGCAAGATGAATGGCACTTTGGCTATCACTGTATAACGTGCCCATATCATGCTCCTTAACCAATTCACCCATAAACCTTTGTAACCAAATCATTTCTTTACTAGCCTCTGTAGCAGTAACATACTCTGCTTCTTGCAACAACACTTTGGATTTTTGAAACCCAACTGACAGCTATTCCACTAATAGTAAATACATATCCTGTAGTGCTCCTCCTGTTATCTCTGTCACCTGCCATATTTGCATCAACATATCCCTGTAGAGAAATGTTTGAACCACCAAAGCATAATGCTTGATTTGTGGTACCTTTCAAATATCTGAGAATCCATTTCACTGCCATCCAATGTTCCTTCCTGGATTGTTAATATACCTGCTTACAACTCCCACTATGTGCAATATCAGGCCTTGTGCAGACCATTGCATACATTAAGCTTCCAATTGCTGATGCATATGGAACTTTAGACATATAATCCATGTCTTCTTGGGTCTTTGGGCACATTTCCTTATTAAGTTTGAAATGGCTAGCAAAAGGTGTACTAACTGATTTTGCATTGTGCATGTTAAATCTTTTCAACACCTTTTGTATGTACTCATTTTGAGACATTGTTAATTTATGATTTTTCCTTTCTCTAGTTATTCTCATACCAAGGATTTGTTTTGTAGCTCCCAAATCCTTCATTGCAAATGAATTTGCCAATTTTCTTTTAAGCACATTTATTCCCTGCATGTTAGACTCTGCAACAAGCATGTCATCTACATACAATAACAATATAATATAGCTGCCATCATTTTTCTTTTTCAACTAAACACAATGATCAGAGTGGCATCTAGTATAACATTGTTCAGACATAAACTTGTCAAATTTTAGATACCACTGCGTTGGAGCCTGTTTTAAGCCATACAAGCTCTTCTTCAACCTGCACACTAGTTCCTCCTTCCCTTTCACCTCATATCCTTGTGGCTGCTGCATATATATCTCTTCCTGCAAATCCCCATGGATAAAGGTTGTCTTTACATCTAACTGCTCAAGATGGAAATCTTCAACTGCTACTAGACTCAAAATAGTTCTGGTTGAAGTCATTTTAACAACAGGAGAAAATATTTCATCAAAATCAATACCTTTCTTCTATGCAAACCCCTTCACCACAAGTCTAGATTTGTATCTTTGTTTGCCTCCATCTTCTTCCTTCAGTCTATAAACCTATTTATTCTTCAATGTAGTTTTTCCTGCAGGCAACCTGACTAAGTCCCAATTCTGGTTATGCATTAAGGAGTCCATCTCTTCTTCCATGGCTACCTCCCGCTTCTTCCTGCTTTCAGCCTGCATTGCTTCTTCACAACATTCAGGTTCACCAGAATCAGTTAATAATAAATAATATAATGAAGGAGAGTATCGTTCAGGGGGTCTACTTATCCTGGTAGATCTTCTAACACCACTTTCAGGTGTTTGGGGTGCTTGTTGCTGTTGTGGTGGTTGTTGTTGTTGTGGTTGTTGATTATTATTATTTTTAGGCATCTTTACTTTTTCAGTGATTTCATCAAGGACTGCGTATTCCTTGTTTTCTTTTTCCTGTAACTGATTCTTATACAAGACCTTTTCATTGAATATTACATCTCTGCTCCTAATGATTTTGTGATTTTCGTAATCATATAAGCGATAACCAAAATCATTAACACCATATCCAATAAAGGTACATTTCTTTGACTTTGCCTCAAGCTTTGTTCTATTTTCTTTATCAAAATGGACAAAGGCCTCACAACCAAAAGGCTTTCAAAAGGAGTAGTTTACCTTTTTACCCATCCATGCTTCCTCTGAAACACCACCATCCAAGGAGCTTGAAGGCCCTCTGTTTATTAGATAAACAATAGTATCTATAGTATCTGCCCAAAACTGTAAAGGAAATCCTGCATGCAATTTCATGCACCTTGCATGCTCCATGATTGTTCTATTCATCCTTTCTGACACACCATTTTCTTATGGTGTTCTTGGAACTGTCTTCTCTTTACGAATTCCATGGTCTGAACAGTACCTATCAAACTCTTTGCTGCAATATTCACCTCCATTATTTGATCTAAGACACTTCAATTTCTTTCCTGTCTCAATCTCAACCAAAGCTTTCCATTTCTTGAAAGTATCAAATACATCATATTTATTCTTAATACAGTAAATCCAAGTTTTTCTAGTTGCATCATCAATAAAAGTAACATAATAATGAGAGCCACCGAGAGATGATACCTGAGCAGGTCCCCATACATCTGTATGCACAAGCTCTAATTTTTTGCTCCTTTTCTTTCCCAACTCTTAGAATTCTGACTCTCTTCTGCTTTCAATAAAGTCCAAATCAACATTCTTCAAACCCAGTAACAAATTCCTTGAGTGAAGAATATTCATCCCCTTTTCACTCATGTGTCTGAGCCTATGATTCCATAATGTTGCATCTGATCCTTTGGAAGTTAAAGCATTAACAGAGTTATAAATACCATTGCATAAATACAATGTACCAACGTTTTCGCCTTTTGCTATTACCAGGGCTCCTTTGGTAGCCTTCCAAGCTTTATCTATGAAAGTTGTCACACAACCTTCACTCCCTAACTACCCTATCGAAATCAGATTTTTCTTTAGAACTGGAACATGCCTTACCTCCTTTAGTAGCCATTGGTTTCCATTCTGATGTTTTACAAGAACCTTACCCATTCCAACAAATTTATAGGGTTTATCATACCCAAACAAACTTGTCCAAAATCTCCTTGAACATAGTGATGAAAGTATTTCTTATCAGGTGTGGCATGGAATGATGCCCTTGAATCTACCACCCAGTAATCAGTAATATTTTCGAAAGAAAGAATCAAAGGATCTTGTAACACCTCACCTGTCACATTTTCTTCATGATTGTTTTCTTGTTATGCATCTCCTTCTTTTCCTTTTCGAGATCTACAATCTTTCTTTAGATGTCCTTTCTTTCCACATTTCTAGCACACTATCCCTGATTTGGACTTGGATCTGCCTTTCCTTGATTTACTGCGATATCCTGAGCTCTTTCCTCTTTCCATTTTTCTTCCCCTAGACTCTGTACTCAAAGAATTTTCTTGATGTCTCACTGGAGCTTTTCCGTCGCATTTCCTTGCTAAGGATAGCACTGACAACATCATCAAACTTTAAAGTACTAGGCCCAGACACATAGTTACTAATGGCCATTACTAAACCATTCCAACTTTCTGGTAATGAGCACAAGAATAACAGAGCTCTAACTTCATCATCAAATTTTACCCCTACAGAGCATAACTGACTTGTAACAATATTAAAATCATTTAAATGGTCTGCAACAGATCCACCTTCCAACATCTTCATATTAAATAACCATTTCATAAGAAATACCTTGTTTGATGCCAAGGGTTTTTCATATAGTTTCTCTAACACCTTAATCAAACCCTCTGTCGTTGTTTCCTTCGAAATGTTGAAGGCAACCAACGTTGCGAGGCACAACCGTATTGTTCCAAGTGCCTTTCTATCGAGAAGGTTCCATTCTTCATCTTTCATACCCATCGGCATCTTTGCTTTTCCACCCAATGGTAGGTATAGATATTTCTTATATAGATAATCTTCCATCTCCATCTTCCACGGTGAGAAGTTTTGGCCGTTAAATTTCTCAACCCTAAACTTACCATCTTCCACCATTACTCCCACTCGAATGAGGAACCCTTCTTTCCTGTGAATTTATCAGCCAAATAGACCTTCGGCTCTGATACCAGTTGTTAGAAAATTATATATTATGGAGCAATGGAACACATAAAATATTTCAGAAATATAACACCAGAAAATGCTTAAAACAAGAGAGACAACAACTATATGTGGTTCATCCAATTTGGGTTACGTTCACACCGCCGAACAGCAGTCCTTCTTTCTGATGTCCAGCAAAATGAAGAGACACAACTATACAGTAGTTCCGCTATAATATCCTATGATTTTCTCTCACAGTTCTCACCTACTTTGTTTCTCACTCACAGGAAATCACATCTTATACATGCCCTCAAATACAATTTCCCTCATACAAAAAAGAGGGGTTGAGTTTCTAGCGCAAAAAAACCCTTAAACTACCTAAACTAAATAAGTTCTTTACAGTCAATCATCGCCTAAATGGACATGGCCCAAATTGGACTAGACTTACTTACTATTACTTTTACAATCGCTTTTTACATTTTGTTTTAGCTTCGGCGGGACCGCTTGGCACCCAGGCTTTCCCATCTAGGGGAGATTTGCGCCCCCCCCCCGCCCCCCTTTCGGACCCCCATGGGGGGGATAAGTCCCCCCGCACCCCCCCACGTGGAGGGGTGTATAAACTTCCTAGGGTATACATTCGGCTGAAACAAAGACCTCTGAACAAACATGCTCCACACACAACAAGACTAGGCCCATTGGGGACGATGAAAACATGAGTAAATGATGGTTACTCATGACGAAAGTTATCATATGGTACGAAAAAGTATTGAGAGGAGGTGGACCTGAAAGTAAATGTGTCTCTTTATAACGAAATTCGATTTTGAGAGGTGACAAAGTGACCTTTCATGGAAAAAGGGTTTCCTGGTGAAGTGTCAAATCATAAAAAACCAAGGAAGACCCATTATAGGGCTTGATGAGAGCTTTCCAATAGTATTGATGGCTTATCAAAATGAGCTACAAAGATCGTAGCGGATAAACTAACCATCAGAATCGGGATCTATGACTTTCAAGCAAGTGGCCATACTTGTCTAAAGATGGCCTTAGTGCTTCTTGGAACAATGGTTCTTGTTGAAGAATTAAGGGTAGAGGACAATGACAATGAACTACTAGAGGAGGTCTACAATCATCCTCATCCATGAAGTCAAACATGGGGACTATGTTGATATAGAGTAGAATATTTGAAGATATGGTATCAAATTTCTACGATATGTGATGTGCATATGGCTCGACGAAGAGGTCGGTAGGACAAACTATCCAAGGAATGGGAGGATAATCGACCATACCTAGATTCAGTGAGATATAAGTTGAGACTTAATTGAGAAGATGGCCAAGGGAAAACCATCATGCCCCCAATATGGGATGTTGATTTAGTATGTAAAGGTGGGAATGATGCCCCCCTAGTAGGAGGAGTTTGTGGAGTGCCATTGTGTTCCAAGTGCTCGAAAAAGGGATTCAAGTATCTCGTCCCAACTTGGCATGAGATCCTCCAAAGGAGATGTAGGTGCCTATGTGCCCCACAGTATGCTATGGCCATACTAGATGTTAGGGCTATGAGCTCCAAACACTTATATGATACATAATATAATTGTGCATTTTATATGACGATGATGGTTCTCCATTTGTTTTGTTATCTTCTATGGTATACATGTGATAAATGCCAATCTAGAATGTTGTTTTCAATGGTATCTATATAGTGATTTTGGACTCTAGGCATATGACTGAAAGTAATGGTTTTAAATTCAAATGCCAATAGCTTCACTCATATATATTTTCTAAATAGGAATTGGTTATGCACATGATACACACCATTCAATTGCATCACAAATAGCAAGGAATCTAAACGAACATGAAGATGAAGGATGCAAGGGCATCAACTAACAAACCTATCATTGCATCATAGTTGGCTTGATTATTGGTGGAAGATCTAATACACACGCTGTTTGAAAGGACTAGTGTATGCAAGGGCGTAAAAATGGCCCAGGCTACCAAGGCTAGATTCCGGGAGAAGCGACTAGCACCGCCGACATGACTGATATACGGTGTGGATGATGGATCCATCTGTTAGGTGAAAAATACAATTGATAATATGATGCAATCTATCTAAATTGGTGGTAGAAATAAAGACACACAAATCAAAGGGATGTGATATGAGCGAAATTTCTTCTGGTAGAGCGCATTGGGAGAATTAAGAAGGAAATGGACTTCAAAATCCTCTAAAGATGTAGAAATTCCCACTGTAGATCATAAGATTATGCAATATACTAAAGAAAAATACAAGATCTA